>JAZGTI010015274.1:0-13523 GCA_036877585.1 Botia kubotai
ATAATTATAGATGCAAATTGATAATAAAAATGTGTAATTGTGAATCTAATCTTGACTCATTTACTGTTGGTATGTATTTTGTGAAGGAAAGTGATTAAGCCTGCCTGTAAATGCGACTCGGTTTGCTCATGTATAAAGCAATGGGCTTTAATTTCCCATCATTCTTTATGGCTCATTGAGAACAATAAATATATCATAAAACATTTATTACAAACCGAATGTGTATTGCTTGCTCTTCATTTAATTTACATTTCACTTGGGTATAAGAAGAAAAAACTCTGGATTTTTTTAAATACACTCGGTTCTTTTGGGGGTCCTGTCATATCTAGGGACTAGAATATCATAATAATGAAATCTTGAGGCAATGTACCGAATTACAACATCCTGGTGGTGAGTTTCGCGTGGGCATGCGTCACTCACATTTGCTTTGGAAAATCAAAGAAATCCAGTTATTCCTGCAAATCCGTTTGCTGCAGAAGTTACGTCAGTATGGGACATGACTGTAGGGAAAGATGCTGAGTTTGCTACTGAAAAATGGACCATATTTATCATAACCACACATCTCACACACACGCACAAAATGTGAAAAATGCTTATCAATAATAGACAACATTCAGCATTTCCACTCAATTCACACTCTCCGAAGACCTACAGCACAACACACACGCAGTTAAGCTGCGATAACGAGCTGTCATCACCTCAACCATCTTACGAAACAATTTTAGTTTTATCGCTACGTCTCTCATTTTGAAGCAATAGCTGCAGCAGAATAGACGGTGAAGGGCTTCCTTACAGTCTGTACTGTGTACAGCTCCAGCGGTTCTCTTCTCATAGATTACACTGCGGTTGCATGGCGAGGGCTTTGATTTTGCTGCCATCGCACACTCATACACTGCATCTGGGTCAGTGAAAGTGCTCGGAATGCTAATGCTGTCACATCCGAGATGCGTTAGTAGATACAGGATATAAATAATCCCGTTCAAACGGAGAAATTCCGTGTGTGAGAGCGCATGTTTCCGTGTGGGAATTTTGTGGGAATTTATTCACCTTTTGTGATACCCTTCTACCTCGTTTCTCATAGTATTTCCTTTTCTCCGTTCCCTTTGCGAATCTATTTTTTATGCGATCCTGTGATCTCAGTCAACTATTTATTGATAAAGCTTTGCATTAAGGATTGGAGGGGGATCTGATCTTGAGTGAAAAGGAAGAGTTTATTTGAAAAATGACTATTCTGTCATCATTTACTCGGCCTCATGTTGTTTCAAACCCATTTGACTTACTTTCCTCTGTGGAAGTCTTTAATTAAAAAAAATACTATCTGCTTTCATTCATATATTGAACAGATAAAGTGACCAGTGGTTGTACAGGTACAAAAATGTCAAACAAGCACCATAAATGTACACAGAAATGGGTGTGGTTCTTTTCTTGTGTTTTCTTGTCACTTTCATGGTCATTCATGGAAAGACAGATGAAAAAAGACAGATTTTTAATTGCTTTAGTTGACAATGCCTTTATGTGAGCTAGCACTGAAGGATGACATAAAAGTGCATTCTTATGCTCATCTCACTTAACATCGCTTGACTTGACATTTGCCTGATAATGTCTTTACGTGACAGCCAATAGGAGGAGAGCACCAAAGATGATAGGAGGACACAAGATGGATGCAGAGAGAGAAAGATAATGCGAGGTTGAAAGACTGCTGTTGTTTGTTGCCTAATGTATTGTTAGAACAGGGACGGAGCGGCGCCCCAGGGTTGGTGTTTTCTCCTGAGATGGACGGCTTGTTTCTCCAACAGTGAGAGATAAATGGTGGGAAAGAATAAAATGGACAGTGCAAAAGAAAGATACAGAAAAAGCGAGACGCACATTAATGTGAACACGGTAATGCAGGAATTTGTCTGAGGCGATAGCTCTGTTCCAAAACCTAGTGTGCTTCCTACCTAGACTGCATCTGAAGACATCACAGGCACAGATGGAGGATGTTTGAAAAGGTGGCTAGCAACATTATGCTGCCTTCTGGGATAAGTACATTTCTAAGGCGACACCGTATGTATCTTTCAAAAACAAGGCAATCCCAGAATGCATTGCACGGGGAAAAAAACTGTTCAAGATGTTGGATAAATAATTATGACATTTAATATAATCGCTTTATGTAATACAGAAAGATTTCAGTTAGGATGCTGCCTTAAAAGATAGCAAAGCAGCACACTAGGTTTTCAAACACAGAACACAAACGCCATGTTGGAACGCAAAACTTCCACATACCATAAACAAACACATACTGACACGGCAGCCATACACCCATATGGATTCTGGATTCATAAATTAAGCCCAGTTTAGTTTTACAGCTAGTAACTGGATGACATCACATCAGGGAAAGTGCAGCGAGGTCTGTTTTATGAGCACTGTGTGAGATTTGTGGACGCTCCCTTGGGCGATGAGGTAAGTCGTAAAAATGATTGAAGATTAAATTTACAGGCCTGTGTCTCTCCGGGATGGTTGGTTTTAGCAGCGGGGAGCTCTATCAAAGCTCAAGTAGGCATCTCTAAAATGTGTAATCACCGACACAGTCTAAATACACAGTGATCACCTTACCTTAGTTCTGCATCCCACACACACACAGCATGAGTTATTATGAGCATTATCTCTGGTTCGGCTCAGGAACATGCAAGCGTGTTCGGTTGTCACTGGGTCTGACCTAAACTCTCTGGCGGCCATGACAGAGAGCAGAACAGTGTTTAAAGAAATCAACATCACGGACAGCGTAGTGCATAATAGATGAAATGAAGATTCAACTTCATCCACTGAGTATGTTGACATCTTTTGACTCCCTGTTGCCATTTATTCATTTTCCTATCTGTCTGTCTATCTCCCTCTTTTTCTCTATGTATTCCTCCCTTGCTTTAAAAATAACTTAGCCCCTGCTGTTTATTACCCTATTTGTTCACATGTTAACATGACCTCAAGCGTGTGGATACACGCTGTGCTCTCATGCATGACTGACGCATGACAGATTTGGCTTCAGCCTGGCTCAAACAACTGTGTGAATGAATACTGGACTCAACATGATGTGCCTTCTGTGACAGGCTTATGTTGCATATAACAAACTTACTCCTTTGACCTCAGACAGTGGCTTGTTTGCTACAAGGCTATCATTCCACAGACTGCTGCTAGTCAGGACAGAACACTATGGATTGTTCTGATTGTTTTATTATTCAATTATTATTTTACATATTGACAGCTGCTGTACTCTGGTCGGCTCTGAATGAGTGCCGGTTACTCAGATGCGTTGTCATGGAGACACTCTCTGGATTGTCAGTCTTGTGAGGTGTTTGATAAGTGATGGCATGTTATTTAACTGCAGCATTCCTTAGCTCCTCCCACTTGGGCAAACTGGGGCCTGTTATTGTAGCAGCACTGATTCAAAACGCTCCTTCATACCCCCTTTACTCTCCTTGGTTATATTAGAAGAGGAATACTAGCGTACTGCTAACTGCAGATTGCCCAGTATGTAGTACATACCACAGACTGCAAAAAACAGGTCACACACTTCTGAGGGGTCACATGTCAGTCGAGCTGCTTGAATGCGGGGCTGAATGTCAACAGCTTTCACAGTGTAGTGACAGACCTTCTTCCCAGAACACAGGAAACGTTCTCAGAATGTTGGCTAACATTATCTAAACATTCTCTCAGCGTGCTCAAAAAACGTTCAGTAACATAAGTAAAATGTTACATGTTTGTTTATAAGTTGTTAGTGAAACGTTTTGAATGTTCCTAGAACGTTTGAAATAACATTTTGGTTACTTTAAGGCAAATGTTGGTGAAACGTTCTCATAACCTAAAATTGTTAACTGGGCCGTTCCAAACTTAGCCACACTCTGTAATGTGCTTAATGCTTTAAGATTCTCCTCACTGTATAGTTTTGTATATGCCAAATCTGCCCATATGTTCAAAAATATGGTGTCATGGCTCAACATGAAATGAGGCTGTCTTTAACATGTTCACATATAACCTCATTGCCCTGGATACTGCATATCCCATAATTCTTTGGGGGTGGTGGAACAGTAAAGGTGATTGGAAACAGGTGTTCCAATTAATTACTGGCGAGAGCAAGCACACCCGCCAAGCATGGAAAGAAGCTAAATGAGCGTGCCAAAATACACATTTAACAAGACGAGAGAGCGAGAGGGAGACTATGAGCACCACAGGAAACGCATTCAGCCCTTAACATACAGTAAGAAAAGCAAACAGATAATGAGGAATATCCTATTTTATCGATCTGAGGCACAATTTCAACTACACGAGCCCAAATGCCACGTGGCGTTTTTGGACAGTGACCGGTCGGTTTGTGTGTCTACTTGGCAGAATGCGGAACTGTGTGACAACGATTTCCTCCCAGTTGGAAACCAGTAAGTTTGAATTGCCCCTCCCAAGGACCGGAGTTCATTTAGCCCTGCCAGGCGTTCATTGAGGCGTTCTTGTGTTGTTTAGCGCGTCCTGCCAAATTCGGTCCTCATCCAGGCGAGAGATTTCAGTTCCCCTCGTCTCTGTTGTATTAGTAGAGCTCATCTAAATTCAGAGATAATCTCTATCACTCAGGTTTCTCTGACTGTGTGACGACAGTTTTTGGGGGGGTGTATCTTTGAATATTCTACAGATGTCCTCTTTTCTTTCTCTGTGCGCGCCGAGCGTTTGAAGTTGGCTGATGGGATTGTTTTAATATTCCTCAGATGTGGCGCAGAGCCTAAGAACGTTTTATCTTCGGTATGCTTCGCCGCAGTCGGTTTGCACACACAATGCGCTCCGTTCATACAAACAGATATATTTTATTGTAAGCTGTGCTCGCCTGTGCTACAGTCATCTTCATGATGCTGTGGGTGGGTGCCCAGGCATTGCTGTGCAGTTGCTACAGTGTTCTCCGTGGTTTTCCGTGTGTTGCTATGCGGCTCCTATGGAATTCTGGGCGGTTGCTAGGAGACTTTGATGTAAATCAGTGGGATTTTTCTTCACTGCTTCATCATCCATTGTTAGTCTGATTACTCAGAACAGTACAAACACACCTCTTTCCAACAAGCTGCCTGGGGCGTGTGAGTGAGTTATGCAGGGCTTGAATGAGCTTTTTGTTAAAAGCACATAATCAGGGCCAGCATAACTGTTTTTTATGCGCGATAAATCTACCTGATTCGACTCGCTCGGTTACGGGCCTCGCTCGGAGACACAATGGTGACAGGTCATTGCTCCCTCTTTGTGGAGGTCTAATCAGTAAAGTAACCTTCTGGGTCTTAGCTTCGAGACTTAAGCACCCCACATAGGATTTAATATATGCTTCCTCCAGCAGTTTCTGAATCTAAGACACGGTGAACGGAACAGCCAAATGCCTTTTGTTAGCACTGTATGATTTGTGCTGTAATTGGTGTTGTAGCTCCAGGAAGCCTGATTGCTATTAGAGACGTCCTGCTGGGTGATCTGCCATAGTCAGTTCAGAGGGGGGACCTCTGCTGTGGCCTCATGGAGCGCCTGCATTCACGTGCACACACCCCTGCCCCCCACCCTCGGCACGTGTGCGTATCGGGCAGAGTCTAATTATGAAACGCTGTATACGCTCGCGGACGCTTCGCAGAAAAGGGGAGGGCTGAGAAATGTGCGGTTTCCATGACAACTACCAGAGAGCCGTTTTCAGATATATCACAGACTGTATGCGAACTGCGCCTTGCGTTCACGCGGGTCGGCTGTCAGACGGTACGTGCGTGGCGGCGTATCCGATAGGATGCTGCCTTTGACTACACATGCACGATTTTTGTCATTCATGCAGCTACAGAAATCTTTGATTGTCAATCAGTAACAAAATACTCTAATTAATTTACTTAAAAGCTTTTAATGTGAAGTGAAGGTGTCATGAGCGTAGAACCGAGACATCGTTGAGACCCCATGAAAGCAAAATTGATTGTTTATCCTTGGCTCTTGTATGATACATTTCTTGAGATATTCCTAATTTATTTTTGCTCTTGATAAAGATATTTCCTAAAAACCTATACATAAGTACATATGCTAGTAGACCCCTAAGTTGGAATTGATTGTCAGATATGTTTGTCATTTGTAATTTTTCTCTTCTGTGAGAAATGCTTATGATATCATTTCCAGCTCAGGGACAAATTTTAGTCCAATGAAACGCTGTTTAAAATGAGAATGGCCCTCCCTCTAATACCAGCTGACTTTGGTAAGCAGATGATGAAAGTAGTCGGTGATGAGCTCAGTTTTTATACTGTTCATCCGATCACCTCTGCCCACTTTAACTGTATTGTACTACTAGTGTGCTAGTATTATTTATTGTTTGTTCATGTTAAATAAAATAATTAACTTATGTTAACAAATGGACCCCTATTGGAAAGTTTTACCAGCATATAATATTGCTTTAACCACAGAAGCAACAGCTACAACTTCAAACTTTTAAATATTTTAAGTATTTTTTCAATATACCAAATATATAACAGAAAAAAAACAGACTTAAGCAGCAAAAGTAAACCGACCTTTACCAACTTTTCTTATAATATGCATTACTTTATAACTTAAATATATCATTTTATATAATTAACTATTTTTTAAACTTCCAAAGTGAAATATAAAAACTGCAGAACATTTTGGATTGAATTACCGTAAACCCAATTATGCATATTATCTTCTACAATCTACAACGCTTTAAATTATTCATTCCGAGCTTCAGTTTTGATTAGGTTAAGCCCGTAAGCAACATAAGCATAATATTTAGTCAAGGTTTATATTCCATAATTAAAATTGGTCTATTACAAGCCCTGATCAGGTGAACAAATACATAATTGGGACACATCTCTGATTTTAATTAAGTTGACACTACCCTAATTTGTCACCTATTTTACCTGCTATTATTTTTGAATGTTTTATATTTTTACCACAGCTAAAGCAAATGCAGACCGCAGATGCAAATGTAAAAAAAAGGTCTTTGATGAATGAGAGACTGACATCAGCGGGCTCAGAACAAAATGTGCTGTTTTATTTTCCTGGGCTCGTATACACAGGGGAAACTTGTATTCCTACAACACGCACACTTTGCATTTTACTGATTACTGATGCCCATTTAGTTCTGCTTATTCTGTTCCATCTCAATGTCTAATATATTCTATATATCCTATATATACATTAATGTTAATATATTAATATATACAATAACGTCTATGTAGAAGCCATAACAGTATGATTTCAACTACATTTTTTTAATGTTTAAATGCCAATTTGCCTTTAAGTGCCTCTAGGCAAGCTCCACCAATCAGAGCAGTTGTTGTTCCCATGGAAACATAAATCATGACAAAAGAGCTGAGTAATGACAGTCCACTCCCATAAAGCCCTTGTTAACTTAATAACTAAACTGTATATCAGTTTCCCTGTACTCCTAAACTATTTATATATTTAAACATTTCGAATGTACAAGCTTTATATGTATAGGATTAGTAGGATTACGTGTCCCTTCCCAAATTTTCCATTGGACAAGTCGTCTAGAAAACATCGTGAAAATGAGACATAACCCAGAAGGCAGCACGACACACTGGACTGCAGTTCTGTCCCTCACAGCTGTGTTGTTTACAACAACTTAATTGTTCTTCGAGTAAATTCTTAAACAGTTCTACATTTTGAATTCTCTGTTTTAATTGGTTTGTTGCACTCATCTGTGTCTTTTAGCAATGACTATAAAGGGCATATTTAAAGCCAGTGTTGTCTGGCTCTCCCTCCCTGATTTGATGTGCTAACCGTAGAGGTCAGTTTATCCTTCTCATCCCTCTCCAACCTTCAAAGCGGAGAGATTTCGGAGCCAAGCAGAGCAACAGCCTCGTAATTTATTCCGACAAAGCAGCGATACTAATGGCCTCTGCCCTGGCTCAGACGAGCCATCCATTATTACTTATTGATTGACGGGGACACCGAATTGAAGGGCGTTGTGTTGAAGTTTGTTGAGTTTGAAGAAAAACAGGTTTATGAACAACAGAATTATCTTGTGAGAAGCTATTCTCTGTATGTCAATTCAATTGTCTTACCACTGAAGGCGCCTACATACTACAGTACACACTGTGTGACAGAACGCGAGTCCATTGATTTGGGTGCTGATGGTGCGTCACAAGGCCAGAAAGAAAAACGCGAGGGTTTGTAAAGGTGACGACTTCACACTCGCCATGATGAAGATAATCAATTTCAGAGAGGCGCGTCTAGCGTGTTTGAAAAACCAATTTATTCTCACTTGATTGAGAACTGACCCGACTCCACACAGCATTCCAACTCGCCAAACGCTCCATCAGATGTTTCAATAGTGGACAGATCATAACACAGGTCATAGTGCCACGCAAGAATGTGCGTTCAAAAATGTTGCTTCAATGTGCGTTATACCCGCTATTAAGAGAAACTGCCATGTTTTTTGTAGCCCCTGTTTCTCTTTGACAAAGCACATTTTAAAGGAAAATTCAACTTTAAATGTTACAATTCTGCTATTCTTATAATTTATGTATGTGCATCATTTTTTTAAATTCATGTGCCCCTATATTACTTTAACAAAAACAAACTCCCCCTCAGAATGTGTTTCTGGCCCTACCTGGTTGGAGTGCTGTGACCGCTAGCCTGGCTGAGCCAGAAGTGAATATGTTTGAGTGCTCAAACAAACAGCACCACAGAGCCGCAGTATTTACACTCTTTGGGGAAATAATCTTATGAATGGCTTTACTCATAGTCACTCATTAAACTGGAATAGGCCGGAAACTGGTGCGGCTCTGAAATGTCATTATGTGTCTGGAAGTTTATCTCGTCAGAAAGTGCTAAAGTTCTAGCGGCTGTCATCCGGGCTGCATCACTGACTGACAGAGTTTTAAAGAATGATTCAAGCAGGGGGTGGATGGGACGCACAGGACCAGACGGCACTTTGATCACGGCCGTGGTTTTAGAACCCACGTTTCATCTGCGAGGGGTCGGATGGATCGCGAGACCGGGGTTCTGCAGATCAAACAAACCAGGGGCGACCATCACTGACTCACACATAATATCAAAGCGTCTGGGGCAGACGAGCATGAAACTGGAGATACATGAGGATGTGTTATTCTCGGGGCCTGTAGTCTTACCTATGGCTCAGCTTGGTTTTAATGTAGCACACGGACACACGCAAAGAACACACGCATACAATCACGTGAGGTCTTCATGGATTTCATGGGTCATTTTCTTTACACTGTCGTTTTTGAACCGTACTGTAAACAATACAGTAACAACGTCTTTACAGTTATTTTGATGCCTGCCACAATGATATTAAAATGAATTTTAATGGATGGATGAAGACTAAATAAATGCAGTTGAGAAACTGTTCATTGGTTAACTGTAAGTTATATATGTTGAGGGGGAACATTACATGAGGTTTAAAAGGATAATTACAGTAAAACACTGTAAAAACATCAATCTTCTGGTAATAAAAGTATGACTCACCTTAACACGTTTTATTCCTTGACATTCAGTTGGTTTTCACTGTACCATTTGTACACATATACTTTCTGTGTTTAAACACGATAAACAATTATGGGAAATCAGTTTCACAGCGTCTTTGGCACAGATGTTCTTGCTTGTGTGTTTAATCTTTGGTTTTCGCCGTGCGTATGTTCTGTGGGGAATATTCAAATGAAAACAAGCCCTTCAAAAAGAACCCAGCAGTCCAAAATACCTGTTTTAGATTGAAGCTCTGCTGCAGATGCATAACTGTGTGTGTGTGTGTGTGTGTGTGTCGCTTAGTGCTTATGAGGATATCCAGTCTTTTGCTCTCAATCTTTTCACCATCGTTCTTTAGAGACAGTAAAGTCGCTCCCAGTCCTAATTAAACACACTTCACACGTAATTAAACTCAATCACATCTCATATTTGAGGAAAGAACCGCAGACAGGTAAAGTTAAAAAGAGATGGAGATTAAAAGCTGGACAGGAAGCTGGAAAATGAAACGTACTTCATCATCACCCTCACTTAACTGTGATAAACCTAGACCATGACCAACTCATTTTAATTTAGTTTTTCAATTACCTGTATGTTTCTCCCTAGACAGCAGTGAAATTAAATGTGCAAATGGAGACGTCCCTTCTTAAAAAAAGTGTCTCATATACGCTTCAAACATGTCTCATCCAGACCTCCAGAACCACAGAGAGTCATGATATAAATATCTCCTTAATCCTAATGTGTGTCAAAAATGCTTTTATGTTTTTTCTTCAAAGGATGGAGAAATCGTTCTTATAAATACTGTGTACCACAAAAAAGTCGAGGGTACTAAGACTCTTTATTGACATCGTGACTGTTAATCTTTGATCCTAATACACTAGTAACAGATAATGACCAGAAATGTCGAGCCAACGTTCCCTCAAAGCAGTTTAGTGATATTTAATGGAAATATTATGGATTCTTTGGAGCTCCGCGTGGTGGACAGTCACCATCCATTTGCAATGAGGAAAGTGCTGTTCATGGGCATGACACGATCTCGGCCGCGATTACACTAACAGTTTCTAATCACAGAGAGAAGCAAAGCAGCAATCGAGAGCCAGTTCTCCAACTGTTTCACTAATGACATTAACTCCAGATAAACCTGCTAATCAATGCGTCAAGAGCTGCTGAACACTTTAGACGAGCCATTAACCACAATTAACAGCCGTCAAACTTTACCCAGCGTGCGCTGGTACGTTTGTTAAATATCATCGTCACTTTGAGCCATACGTTTTGAAAGTGACATTGACTTGAATTTGGCAGGCTGTGAAGATCGGCTTGGAGAAGATTAAAGCTTGTGTGTTAATGGAGCACGGTATTTTTAACCACTAAGTGCTAATCTGGAATGCAGGATTTCTGATTCGTGACTGGCCAGGAACTGATTCATGCTGCGTTTTTGAGTTCAGTGTCATCATGGTAACATGGAAACACAATGCTTTTGTCTGTGGTATTGTCCTCGTTTTGCAATTCCCAACAGTCTGCATTTCTGTAAATGATTGCTTCCTGATGCTTGTGTGGATTACTGCTGCCGCAAATCCTATTTAATTGTATTCTTACTTAGGCAAGTGTAATTCTGATTGTGCATCATTGTGTTTTCACAGGTACTAGTGCACACACACTCACAAAGCGAACAAAGACAACACACTGTACCTGGAGCTCATTTCACTCTCACAGTTTGCTGTGTGTATAAACCTGCACCTACGTTTTTCTTTGTTTATCGATTTTGTTCCCACACAGTCTTTTCCTGCAGCAAACTGTGGATAAACAATGCCAGAGCCGAAGCTGTCCCACACGAACAGACACGCATCTGGGCCCATAGGGTCCCCCGAAAGGTCTCATTACCGTCGCTGATTTCTCTGTATCTCCTAATCACTTTTCCAGGTAAGCAGCCAGCGTGCAAATGGCAACCAGCAGCAGAAACATCTGCCCTCTGTGGAGCTTACACGAACTGTGAAGAGCATTTGATGGCATCAAACATTCATACTGTACCTTCACTCCATGGAAGGTTTCAGAGAGATGGGTCTTCTGAATAGAATTCTGAGGAAATCCACAGCAACAAAGACTGTGATTATAGATTAATTTGTGATTGGCTGGGTCGATTAAGACAATGACATTCATTGGCTAATGTCTACTGTGTTTATTTAATCGATTGAAATGACATTTTACATTTACATTTGGCTTGATTTAAAGGCTACAAACAGTTCTATGAACTCTGTTACGTGCTGTTGAATCCTTGTTGAATTCACATTGTGTAAATCCCCTACCAGAAGTAAATGTCATTTGTAGACAGTTCAACTCAATAAATGACACACCTGGGAAATGAACTATAATTTAATCGGTTACATAATTTGCTTTTAAACCATTCAAACCTTGCTGCTCTATACAAACAAATACACATACAGCCTATACAAATGGTTTGATGAACACAATCTTCATTCCTTCGCTGACATATTTCAAACTGAAACAGGAAATTTGAGGAAGACATGTCAAAGGGCTTATCGATTTTAAGTAGCTGATAGACTTCACTTTTTCACTTCCAGGCAAAACCATTACCTGCTATTGGGAAGAGAATTCTTAATAAAGAGCATTTTTTGGACAAAGAATTGTAGATACATTTTTCCAAAAGAAATATACTAGCATATAGACGGCGTCAAGGCTAACAGTCACGAACAAAACATTTGGTTTTACAGTGTCTTGAATCTTAGAATGACAAATATGCCAAGGAACCATCTCAAACATTCTGTTTAGCCTGTTTGTAATTAGATCTCATAGACATCAGTGGAGGACTGCAGATAGATTAAACAGATGTTGCCTGTTCTCAGTTCAGTCAGCTGTTCACACTTCATTCTAAAGAGGCACTTTTAATTATAACATCTTTTCAACTGCCAATCATCCTCTACAGCACAGCCCTGTTTACACTGATAAAAACAGGTGAAGCATTCCTGATTGTAATATTGACATATTTCTGGCTTCTTGTTGGTGGATAAATAAACAACAAAACTGTACTGTGCGCCATTTTGCAAACATATTTAAAAACAGTTCTCAGTTTTGCTCTAAACTGTCGTTTGCTCACCGTCATGCTGCTCATAAGACTTTTTCCCCATAGATTACAAATAGAGTCACTATTGAAATGTTGAAGCAGTTCTTTTTTACACAATATCATTATAAACAAATGTGCTATAATGCTAATCTAAAATCTGCTTCTTTACCCAATGAAAACAGCAGCACTAAATTCACACTTAAAATGTGCACTACTAAATTGTTAACATTTTGTCTCGGTAGGGACACAAATATACCAGAAACGAAACCGGTCCCTGATAAACATATGCGTATGACACCGACCTGTATCACTACTTTAAAAATACAATAACGATTTCTAAAGAACACTGTTTATATTTTAAATCAACAACCAAACAAACAAAGCCTTCCCTTCTTTGCTCCGCCCTCATACATGCAACGCAACACAGACAGTGCCTAACAGCCGGCGCATACACCCTCTTCTGTTGTTTAGCTATGAGATTTTTGTGATATTGTCTTGAACGGTCCGATCCACTCTGTTTATTCTATTATTTACACGGCCGTAACTATAAGCAAACACAATTATTTCCCCCCGCACACACAAAGCATGTTTGTTTGGGTGTTAATTCCAATTTTCAACAGCGTTTCTAGGAAATCAACTATTAAATCTTTAACCTGTATATTGTGATTTTATGCTTGAGTGGGTGTGACAAATACTTGCTGTATTTAATGGGCTGTTCAGTTTGAGTGCTTTAATGGCATCTCATCTCACCTGCCATCTCTCGGCATAAAAAATAACAGTAAAAATACCTCTGCCTTCTCACTCCCACTGTTGTTTTAGTGTGAGATTTAGTGTCAGCTTGAGGAAATATGATTCAGTGATCTCAGATGATCTCCAGTACCATGGTGCAGTGATATAACAAGGTAATACCATGATACTTTTACATATACCGATAATGAGTGATTAACATATTTATACGTCATGG
>JAZGTI010015275.1:0-13523 GCA_036877585.1 Botia kubotai
GTGTTCCATTGTTACTTTTGCACAAACACAACCGTCCACTACTCACCGTAACAGTATTATTGTTACATGCATGCAGCAGGAATTACACATAATAAGTTGGCATGTTCACATGTTCTTATACACACACACATACACAGGATTATAAAGGCACAGGCATAAAAGCTCAGTTTGCATATAGAGACTCTAGGGAGGAAGACATAATATAACATAATGAAACAATTTTAACAAATCTTTCCAAAACCCCTTTTAAGGCATTTCTATAAAAAATATTAGTATTCCTTCTTTGTTGAAATACACTGCCTTGAATGTTTGTTTTAACTAGTGTTTTACTTTATTTTAGTTTTTAATTTAACATTTATTAAAAAACTTTAGCCAACAGTGGCTATTTGGTTGAATTAACAGCTCCTTTAAACCATTTTCCAGCAATTACATCTCGAGATATATTTTGTTACCAAAAGACAAAAAAAATAATAAATACCTTTAGACGTAAACTTAACAAACCTTGAAAAAATTCCAGAAACTATCTGAAAGACTTCTAGTAAGAAAATCTATAATCAATCTGCTCGCTGGGATCCCGTTTAACTGCATGACTGCTGTGGGATGCTGTTCGCGTGTCACAAATGGGATTTCTCTGCCGTCAGCAGGCATGTAACAGACATGATTAACTACACAGCATGTTAATGATTAATTGTCATAGCCTGGAGCCTGACACAAACGGTCTCCCTCACACTATACACCACACACACAGTCTCTTGTCTGTGGTGCCTGGGTCTGAGATTGGGTCTGAGATTATATATGATAATGAGAGGAGGGTCAGAGCAATGCTGTGACGTTTTTTTCACCACCTATACTTACAGACGTATTGAACTGTGTTGATGTTGCAGACAAAACACAAGGTTTGCGAACACAACTGTCCACATTGCACAAACAAAGCAAATACATCCAAGAATACATCCAAGAGCGATGCTCATGTTCGGAACAGCATACTACCATATTAATCTTTCTTTTTCTGCTAAACAAATTATTTGTACTATGCACAGCATACGGCATATTTTCTGAATCCACTGAGTACCAAGGTTCTGATCTACTGTGCTGCAGTTGCCAAAAAGTGCACAATACACTGTGTAAAATACTGTATTCCCACAATGCAATGTGCTCAAATTGACCTTCCATTTTCGTGTACAAAAATACAATATAACTAACAAATTGGAAGTATTATCATCCGCAATTTTTAACATCATCTTTTTGATTTATTTGATTGGACTGCCAAAACTTGAGACTTCGGAGACCTCAGCAATGTTCGGAATAGCACAGACATACTTCCACTTTTTACACAATTACAATTCAAAACTTTTTGAACTGTTTGTAAATCACATGAAACATACCTTTTTTCAAACATGGGATTAAACGTGAAATCAAGAGAATGTGTCTCTACAAAGCGTTAAGTGGCTTCCATGCTGCCATCTCACAGCAGCTCCAAAATGTTTTGTGCATGTGGTGACATGTTTGTTTAAAGACATGATGGTGCACGGCTGGGCCAACTATGTGTGCAGAGCCAGTAGAGACGGGGTAACACAGCAGCCCTCTCCGTGATGGATAAACAGGATTATCACCCAGAGATGCACAGAGAACACCATATCCGTTCTATGAAACCACACAGTCATTAAGGCTCCTTAACTTAATAGTTTAACATTCTTAAATACAGAGGTGGATTTGCCCATGCCTTACACAACCATAACATCTATTTCTGAAATAAAGCATGTGTGGCAGTGGTTTGGACTAATGGCTAGTGGAAGGCTGTGGATGTTCTCATTGTGCCAGCAGCCAGTCAGCATTGTCAACATATAAAGGAATTCATCTGGAGTGGTCAGTCACATGGCATGTATGGCATTATGGCACATGGCATTCACAATGGGTCTGGACACAGAAAATTTCTTAGCAAAAATGGCAGGCAAATTTATAGGGGGTCCTGTGGCAGGCAAGCAACTGCCATGGAGGTAATTGGGAATACACTTTCCAGCTCCTGTAGGCCTCATTGGCATCATATTGTACAGTATGTATTTCTTGGTTCTAAATAAATACCATATTTATGTAACATGGTAATAATTACATAGTACTTCAGAGTACTTCAGAGAATAATACTATGGTAAAAATGGTATATAGCCAAAAAGCATTGTACTGTACATTTCAAAAAGATGTTAATACCATTGTACTTTATTACACATTTTTGTTAAACTACAAGAGCTCTCTCCATAGTTTATGTGGTCGCTGTGTTTTCAAACTCCAGGCAAACATAAGCAGCTCAGCTACTTGTTTTGCATTCATATGTGCACAAGGTTTAGATATCTATTGCACAATCCCAAACTAATCTCTCACTGTTTGATAAACTTAAACACACAATTACATCTTACACACATACCAGACAGGAGCTCTCCATCTGTGAAAGTTCTCTGAGAATAGGGGTTTCCCCCTGCTGGAATCTGGCCTAGCGTACATTAACTCCAGTGCCAAATACAAGCACTTATAACAGTTATAACAGCACCTGTGTTTGCTTGTGTGTGTAGTTTTGACTATACTTGTGAGGGTCAAATTTTTACAGACACAAATATAGTACTATAGTATACATGCCAAAAACCAACTTGTGAGGACATTCGTCGTTAAAAGGTTTTTTCTTTTAAGGTCCCTCCTCTTTTGAAAGGTTTAAAAATCAGCCTAGGCATATTTTACTTAAGTTGATAATGTCAACAGGATTGTGAGGGGGGTCGTTTAAGGGGGAAAGATGTATTTACTAATAAAGTGACAAATTTAGTGTGTGTGTGTATTTATAAAAGATGTGCTCATAACCAAAAAGCGAAAGACCAAGATTGGACATAGTAGTATAATTGGTAGTATAATGTCCTTATGTACACATGGACGCATATTATATTTTGTCCTATTTTTCCCATGGGGTGCTACAACAGAAAATCTTTCATAATGCCAAAAATGTAGGCTATATCAAGTTGAAAATTGGTATTGATCTTCTTTGGTGGATGTCCTAACAGATTCTATAATTCCACTCAGATACATTGGAAAACATGGCTGCTAGCAGCTATTGGAACTTCAGCAGCTAATAACGTCAAAACCTGAATGGTCCACTATTATGAAAGTGGACATATTTATAGACCATGTAAAACCGAGTCAGTGGTCCAAATTTTGTGAAAACTGGCCCACAGTGGCACTATAACAAGTAATTTTACTTTTTTGCTAATAATGCTGCTATTAAACTTTTTGTTTCTTCAGGATCCTTGCTTCAAGCATTACATTGTGTATATTTAATTTTTTAGGTTAGCGATAAAGTTGTGTCAGTGTCCACAAATCCACTATGGGCTGTAGTCAAGCACTGTAGTCAAGCACTGCGCAGAGTACAATGCAGCAAATTAGATTGTGGTGTGTGTATGACTAACAAAAATTAATGTTGCTAATATTTTATTTTAGCTGATCAAACTGTCTCTGTCATCTTTTGTATCTGCTATGTCGGTTGCAAGGCTCGTGCACACAGCGGACAGCAACAGGTAAAGAGATGACGAATACAGTCAGTTCGAAAAAAAAATCCAAATGGACCACAATCCTCAACTCTGATGTGGTAACATTTGGCCTTGAAGCTGAATGAGAGGACAGCGTAAACGAGCACAAAACTAACCTATAAAGTCATCAAAAACAATCATTCCAACCAGTTATTAAAGCTGAGAACAAAACATCAGTTGAAGTCCTCCAGACAGTTAAATTTTAAACATGACAGCGCAAAATGACGAGTCATCATAGATCTAATAACTTGCTATATTAAAGCAAGCTGTGAAGCCATGCTTCTTGTGCTGAGTTAGACATAAGACATAAGTTTGGTGAATCATATTGCAATGTCATATTTTGTATGGTACACAGTTCATTGTACAGCTGAGCAGTGTTTTGTATTTGCTTTACTTGAGCACTTCAGTTTTTAAATAGTAAAGAACTTTTCCTTCAATCTACTGTTTCCATGAATAATGTCAACCATCAATATTTTTAACAAAGTGCCAAACGGAGCTTGTACAATACTAGAAGACAAACACATTTTAGAAGGAAGTATGCAAAATATCATTCGATTATCATTTTGGCAAAATCCCAGTGCCAATATCACAAACCCCTACAGCATTATATTAGAAAACAATTATCACTGGTCTGTTCCCTATTTTTCCAAAATGTTGTTTTGTACACTTCTGAAATATGTCCTAATAGGAACAGCTGAATCCATAGATGTTCAGTCAGGCAAACATACGGCATGAGCAAATGAACATACACACACAGGTTAATTGTTAACCAGATTTTTTCTGTCCCTAACAAATGTTTGTTACAAAGAAGGGAAGTAACACCCTAACAGAATACGGTACATCACGCACTGAATTCACAGTGTGTGTGAGTATTTGTGCCTTGCATCCTTAATGTTAACAGTCTAACCTTAAACACACTTTAACAAAGAGACTCACTTATGCTCCCCTAGGCCAGTTCACTATGAATGAGACACCACAAACAGTCTGTCAGTACAGACGTGGCATTCCAAGAAAGCCACAAAACACATACACATGCACATACACAACGTTTAAAAAAACTTAAAAAACTATAAATTGTAAGTTTATTAAGATGACTGGATGGATGGAAGGATTGATGAATGGATGACAAGCAGAAAAACTAGACAACCCAAGTATGTACAATAAAAGTATATTGGCGCTGTTAATCATAAATAAAGCTGGTTTATTTGAACAAAGTAAAATTAACCACACATAACGGTGTGGTCACCATTCACTATCATTCAAACAGTCAAAACAAACTTTCAAATGAACAGTTTTACTCTCCCTAAGCACACACACAGCTGAGGTGCATTCAGCTTTGATGAACAGAGGTCAAAGCATTACACACTACTTCCTCTCCATGTGGTGTGCAGAGGGGAACCTCCGATTAACAAAAATGAAGACTTGTGCTAATACATTAACAACACACACACATGGATCTCAGTGTACCACCTTCATAAACACACACAGCATATCCCACAATCCCTCACTCCTATAATATATTACCGGCACAGTGGTGGTTGAGCATGGCTGTGGAGTTACAGACAGGAGCTAAACCTGTCGGGCTGTCTTCCATTCTGTCCTCTTGTGTACGCCTGCGTTCTTCAAGGCGGTGTTCCTCGCTTCCCACTCTCCTCCGTCTGTATATAGCTGCGTCTCTCTGCAATTGTGCTGTGGTCTTTTCCGTCCTGTCTGTCTCTGTCTCACACACGCATTCTTTCTCTCTCGGCTTCTCGGTTACTGCTGCACACTGTCGCTTACACAAAAGCCAGGGTAAGCGAGTGATGGCGAGGGTGTGAGAGAACAAGGGAAACTAGAGTAGGAGGAGATAAAGGGATAAAAAAAGAAAATCTCTGAGGGCGTGGCCAAAGCTCCTCGGCTTGCACGTCTTTAACCTCTGTAGTTCCAAAAGAGCTACACACACAGAGGCAGACACACATGTCTATGTTGTTTTAGTGCGTCCTGGGAGGAGAGGGGGAGGGTAGTTTAGGAGAGGGGCGGAAACCACGTGGAGGTGTCAAAGCTTAAAAAACGAGCAGACACACACACAAAAAAACTACAATGGTTCTCCAACCCTCAATCAAATGACAACATTCACTGGGTATTTGAAAGCAGACACAGTGAAATATGATTCTGCTTATATGTAGAACATGTCCTTGTCACATCACATAATTTAGTAAAATAGTAAACAAGAATAAATTGTAAATAATAATTCTTCATGATTGCTAATACTATTCCTGCCAACAGACTGTTTTTTACTTCCTGTTTCTAGTAGCGGAAGTCATGTATGTGAATTTGCATATCTGTCCTGAACAGAATGCTAGATTACAGCCATTAGTATTCCTATTTATTTCTGTGGCAGTAGCTTTCACATGCATTTTCATAAGTAGGGACTCACTGGGATGATATCATGGCAACATGGACTGGCACCACAAGAATGTGTACAAGCCCTGCACTAGTGCCTATGATGTTCTCCTAATATGTATACCGGCCATTGGAAAAGTGTGCATCCAAGTATGCATTTTGGCTAGTATTGCCCTTAATACTTTGTGCAAGAGGATGAGTTTGTGGAGGTTTGACATTTCCAGTTACAGAAAATTCATGAGCAATCCAAATATGTAGGTCCCACAGCAGTTTTTAAATGTCTGAACTGAAATATAAGTATTATTATATATTTCCAGTACCCTGAAGTACCTAAATTTGGACGCATCATATTACATTGCATGTCAAATGACAATCTATTAAGCAGTCACATTTGACACACATACTAACGTGATAAAATCCCACAATCTCTGAGTATCATTTTACAGATTTGTATTCAGTATTTGAACCCTTTGGTCTTTGTTAATGTCTTGTAAGGTCCCAGCTCATCCCGTGACCGGCATGTTTCGCAAAACACAAGAGACATGACTGCATGCATGCATGTTTACGAGCACATGCAGTAATCAACAAGTCATTCTGAGACTTTGTGTCTGAGTACATGTAAAATTTATGTGCATTTTTGTACGTGTGTAGTTTCTATCCCTCACTGCAGTAACAGAGTCTTGGCGAGTCCTTCTTTAAAAAAATGTCTGTTTATTAATCTTAGACCTGAGTAGAGGGAGTAGAACATAACAGCAGTGTTTAAAAAAAAGAACAAAACATTTAATTATCCCACGTTTGTGAAGGGGCCAGTCTGTCGGTGAGAAGAGCTATAAAACAATAAGAAAGCAAGAAAGAGAGTGAGAGAGGGCGAGAGAGCATTCCTCCTGCACACAGCTGCCAAGTTGGAAGAAAAAACAACAACAGAAAACGACTGGTGAGAAGCCAGAGGGAAAGTCAAAGACAGGGAGAACAGAGGAAAGAAAGGGTATTGCAGCCACATCCACCACAATCTTTTAGCACGCAAAACAGAAGAACAAGAAACTCAAGATAATTGCAAAGCGAGTCAAGGGAGAGCATGGTCTCATGATGGGATCCAAGTGCCACACTGACACAATTACAGGCGAATAAAAGGAAAGTAGGTCAAAGGCCAATCGTAGGAACTCAGCCTCCCCACTCGTAGTTTCACATGCGTATGAATAAAACCCACAAACTTAACTGCTACTTCTGTTAGCCTGCAATGAAATGCCAAACCATGATCAGAGTATACCTGCGTATGAACAATCAAAAAAGACAGTCAATCAGGAGCAGAATGCATTTGGTTAGAAGGCTAACATTTTGTCTGCATCAGCGTTTTACACAGAAAACAAAGGCGCATCAACATCAAATTATTTACTTAAAAATTACTTCTCCAAAGTAAATTCCAGCTTCATTCTTGTTAGATATACCTTATCCTGTTTTGCGTCCTGTTGATTTACTCAGAAAAACAGTACATGCAATTACAAGAGTGAAATAGGTTGTTAATGTTTACTTTAAATGTGTACTGTATGTTGCGGTGAATGTGACGCGTCCATCACAGCAGGAAGACTTTGGTACTAAGCAGTTGCTTTCATGCAAATATGCTGCATCGTCATTTAGATAGAAAAAAAATCGTTACAGGGTAAACAACTGGTGACATTATACTTTTGGTCTAATAAGTATTTTTACAGCAGAAGATTAACTGGTTATGTGAGTTGGGTCAACCTGGGTGTGTTAGTTTGTTTATGTGTTTCAGACCCTAAAGCAAGTTTAACATGGTTAAATTCTGCACGCAGGGCGCTGCCGAGTAACATGAGCGCTGAGAATACCTTGTGTTAAACAGGCAAGTGGTGTAATATTTCATTATAACACAGATTTTTAACCTTTTGTTTCTGTAAATATCTCCAGTTCTCCCTCTCTTAATATTAAAATTCTCTATATTAAAGTTGTAAAATACAATTTTAATACTTTATATTTAAATTCTTTCTTGGTTTGCAATATTGGTTTTAATAGTATAATAATATAATAGTGGTTTTCTATTTTTTATTTCTAAGTTCAAATCATACATTTTTTAATTAAAGCAGCAGTAGAATGGCTAAACAAAAGATATTATTACACGTGTTCACATTGCTGGCAGAACGCATTGGCAACTCGCATTCGCCCACAGACACGAGGCATGTGCCACTCCCCATTTCCCAGCATGCCTCAGGAGCACGACCAAGTGTCGCGTGGCTCGGCCAGGCAGCGGTGGACACAGTCATCTCAAGAAAGGAAAGCGAGACTCATTAGGGGCCCACAGACCTCACATTAACATAAAGATGACAGGAAGGCAGCCGGTGGCACACAGGAAAGAGTGTGCAAAGGGTGAAAGCAGAAGGGTTGTTCGCACTTTCAGAACAGCCTCTGCACGAACGCCTTGACGCCTTCCCAGAAACACTGTTATCACAAAAACGCTGCTGCAGCGATATCACACTCCAGCAGGTTATAAGAGTGATGTGGTGACGAAAAAGGGGTGGGTCTTTATTAATGACAGAAGCTTTTTTGACCAAGCAAGTAGTGATTTAGTCACTTAGCATCTAGAGTTTTCTGTTCCTGGAGTGCCACCAACACTACAGATTTTGGATGTTTAGATTTTCTCTAAAACACCTGATTCATCACTTCAGTAGTTGAGATTCTATTATCTGAAATAGGTGAATCAGAAAAGGGAGAAAAGGGTCGAAATCTCACTTTGGATAAATTGTCTGCTAAATGCTAAATGTAAGTGTATAAATGAAAATATGCAGTGTTGGGGGTGCTCTAGGACCAGGACTGGGAAACACTCACAGTTCACTTATTACAAACACAATCAACCAAAGTGTTTTGCTCCTTTGCACAGGTTACCTGCAGGTTACCAGCCCTGTGCTTTAAACAGTATGCCACAACTCCCATATGAACATAGGACGTAGTCTAAGCCTCAGAAATAATGGCTACAAATTGCCCAGAATCCCTTTACTAAGTGTCTGATGCATAACACACAAAACTAGCAAGTACTAGCAACAAAATATAAAAAAAACGCTATTTCGGTAACCCTGCCCATAAACAGCACGTTATAACAAGACAAATTGGTTTGAAGTCCAAAGGTCTCTAAGATAAAATAAGCTCTGTGCTAAGATAGAATAAGCTGCAATGTGGATCCAAGAAAAAATTCTGGATAACACATATCTATAAACGTGTGATAAAATGTTGTGTGAGGGTGATGAAATTCTCAATGTCTCAACCAAAACTTTACTGGTGACTCATAACAGCCACTGAAGGCAGACAAAAGAAAAACAATTTTAACAGGGTGCATTCCCAAAGATTTTCTTAGTTTTAGTAGTTGTGATATATATGTGAAGGTTCAGTTCAAGCATGCTTACACTTGAATAGTCATATCTCATATCTTTTTTGACATGCCAAGCACAGCTGAAGAGCTCTAATTTGCATGTTGAAATTACAACACCATAACAAGGTATCTGTCCTTCTTAGATTTCCGTAGGCTCCCTTTCACCATATTTAATTTCCTTTATTATTTTTCTTATCTTCTTATCATCAAGGTTTTCATTCTATATTTCTCGCCATCTCTCCCTTGCATAACTCACAATGAGGCTAATGGTTTTCGACATGACACATCTGGGCATGTCTGAACTGCAGAGTTAAGCCTTACACAATATTTAGGAATAAGAATGTGGTGCCAGTATGATGAATTACCCAATGTCAGTTTGGCACTCTGCTGAAAGGCAGTGGTGTCTGCATTACAGCCACAGTTTAAGAGGTTGAATTACAGGAACCTAAATGTCTATGAACATCATACTTCAAAAGAACTGACTGATCATTTTCCTGTCTAGGCAGTTTTCAGCCAAAATAAGTTGCTGAGTGGACCAAACTTCATGGTCTGATTTGGCTACCTTAAGCTCCCTCAATAAGCCCTTTGAAGCACTTTATTAGAGTTTTGAGAAATCACTGAAATGGTCAAAACTGTGAGGTCAATGGCTTTGTTTAAGGAACTTAGTAACAAGTAAAGTAAGATATCCACAATAAGAACTGTATATTCTGTTTTGTTCACTGAATTATGGGTGAGAAATAATCAGTTCTTATTATCTTTGGAAAAATCTGATTATAATGTGATTTTATAATCAGATTTTATAATCAGATTTTATAAAATCGCCTAAAAATAACTAAAAATAACTACACCGATTATAGTGACTCATGGCCAGCATAAGATACAAAGCGGACCAAACTTCCAACAATCAAAAGTCTGATTCTGTGAGACCATTATAGCTTTGACGTATAGTACATTCACCATCAGAGTAATGCATTGCAATTCGTGAAATTATACAGCATTTTATTTAGCAGATAAGAGAACAGTTGTGGTTTGTTTGTGCGTGTGGTAGCACATAAAATGAAAACATACTGAGGAAAAGAACAGAGGCAAATATTAAATATCCTTATTAAATAAAGCCTGAGTCTCTGTGTCTTTGGAGTTCTCAAATCTCCACCGCCCTTCCCCTGTGATGAAAGTGGTTTGTTTAGCCTATCTAAATTAGAACAATAAAGAAGGCCACAAATACACCAGCACTCTTACATGCATACGCACAGCTGGTCCCTCCAGAGTGAAAAGGACACACAGGGTCAAATCGCTCTTGTGAGAGAGTAGCAGCCATAAGGGAATTGTACGACTGCTGGAGAGAGCCAGACAGATGACATAAAAACAGATACACAGGCAAACAGAAACCACAATGGGGTGAGTCCCAAAACATGACATGTTCTACATATGGCAGTGACACGCAAACCAGCATTTAGGGAAATGTCCCCCACATCACGCTAGTCTTGCACAGCCAGACTTTTGTTTGATGCACATTGCAGCTTATTCCACTGTATGAGTTTCGGCCCTGATTTTGCCATCTGAAACAAATTTCAGAAAACAGGGATTTCTTATGTCCTGGGGCAAAATCGTTAGTCTTGGACTGTTTAGTGTGACTTGTTCACAGACTGCTGTTTCATGACCAAAACTGCATTGAAATCTTTGCCTCCAACAAAGGTAGCAGTGGCTTGGCTGCTTCTACAACACCGGGACATGTTGTATACACGTCCCAGTGTACAACAGTACAACACTTTGACTGGGAATAACTAGGATTGCTGTGATAAATATCACACAATTTTATTTCTTTTCCACAATAAAATCCGTTTTTGGGATTACTTAGTACAGTCAGACAAGCAACAATTCTAAAGGACTGTAAGAATTGTACAGCGTGCACCTGGCTTTAGAAGGAAGTGGCTGTTTGACAGTTTCCATTTTTTCCACACAGTTTCTGAATATAGCTTTAGCCATTTTTGTGAACCATATGCATCAGATGATCCGAAAATGGTCTGTGGGAGGGTCGTCTGAGGCCAAGATCACACAATAAAACATTAAGCAATATGTCCCAACTAATTCCTTTTAATGCTTAAAAACTTCAGTTTATTTCAACCACAGACTGTATTTTGGAAGAACCTAGAGCCAATTAATTAATTAATTAATCATGAGGTTATAATGGATAGCCTAAACTTAAAAACTTTTAAATACAACTTGTTTATCAGCATGTGTGTGTCATTGATTGTGTGCTAATTCATTTTAGCCAGTAGTACTAAAAAATTAAAGGTGCTAATAAGTTTAATAACTTTAACCACGTAACCTCTTTTCTAAAATCACCTTAACAAAAACAAGACAGCAAGCCCAATGTCGGCAAAGATACAAAATGACTGACAGTGACAGAGTGTTTCTAATTGGCTAAAAAAGTTGTTTACAACATGTGGCATCATGTGGTAATCTTTTGCATCTGTCAAATCTTAGAAATATTTAATGTGTGGTTTTCTAAAAACTACTAGAAACTGATCAAACTTTGATCCCTAACTGCAATGCTGTGCATCTGTGCACACACATGCACTGATATCATTGGCGTCGGGCCATTACAACAACAGGTACACCTCTTGGTAGCAGCAATTCTAAATCCACCCCTAATTAAGCTTCTTTGTTATCACTAAGACACACAAATTGTACCTCAAAGCCACAATACGGCTGTCTAATTGAAACAGCAATGCTTACCGCCTGAGAGAGCTAAGATTCCTGCCCCCCCACAGTGCCCCAGCCAATGGGTTTGGGTGCAGATTTGGCCGCCCTCCCTTGCACCCTTCAGCAGCATTCCTTGCATCCCTGTTTCCAATTAGCCTGGAAGAGTAATGCAGTACTGAAGGGCCATGAGAGACGGCTGGAAACAAAACTACTATGCAGCGTGTTCTATTTAATATTGACTTTTGCCTGGATTTGTTATAGACCAGAAAAAGTTGGCTGTACATTTCTTGCTTGTATTTTATATTTCTTCATCAGTCATTAAAAAAAGTGACCAACTACTAGACACAGTTATTATAATGGCTACTGCTCACGCACTTCAGCCAAATGCACTAAAGATTTAAAGCAAAGTCACCAAAGCTTTGTGTTGGGCTGCCATACATCATAAACTGAACTCTGTGTTACCGCTGTGGGCTTATATCCTGCAATTTCTGTGTTTAAAAAAAAGCTCTGTGTTTAAAAAAAAAGATTTAAAAAAAGCTGTGCAAAATCATACAACAATTAAAACCAACAAGTATGTTACTGAACATTCCATAAAATCATTCTTAGGGTAATCTAAGCCCCAGTTCGTCAAGAAACCTGACAAACCTGACAGTTTAAACAGGTTTTTGTTTATTTTGAACACTGATTTTAACTCCACAGAAGCACTGTACCCCGTGAGCATGCGACATATGAGCAGTGATATGCCACAGAGCTCATTCAGGCTTGCTGCTAATGCCGGTGATCGCAGACCCCTGTCTGAGTGAAATCACAGGTGTGCGGCCATTTTATGGTCTGCCTGAGTGAGGTGGGGTTGTAAAAATCAAGATAATGTACACAGAAAATGTACAAAAAAAAGCAAAAAGCACCCGGTCTTAAATGTGCATTAAATCCATCAATGTGTGGGGGTATTTACACTTGGTCAAGTCATATGCATTTTTTGATCAGGTAGCTATTTGATCATGAAAAGAACAAATGTGACAGCCCTCCAAGATGCATTTGAAATGATTAGTATAATAATCATATAATATAATTAGTAATAAAAAATATCAAACGTTTTATCTAACACATTAGGGCTGTGCAATTAATCGAATTTCGATTACAATTTCGATTTCGGGTCTCAACGATCACAAAAATGGTGTAATCGAAAAAAAACGATTATTCCCTTTTTTTTAGTTATTTTGACCTGCGTTCTGACGCGCGCGCGCATCCGCACTTTCGCCCTTCCAGAAGCCCGAACTCTCTCACTCTATACTGTCAGCGAATAAGTTGCGTATGTGGTATCTGATCGCATTTAAAAATCAGCGCGCGTGAAGATGGCATAAAAAGAGCAGCCACAGAAGTCTTTGGTCAACAAAAGGTCAACAATTCTGTTGTTTGGGAACAGTTTGGATTCGAAGAAGCGGACGTGGATCAAAAACATATTAGGTGCAAGATTTGCTACGCGGTTGTGTCGGCAC
>JAZGTI010015276.1:0-13522 GCA_036877585.1 Botia kubotai
CCTCATTTTCCGGAACAAAACATTGACTTGATGTTTCAGAGTTGCCTGAAAGCTGCAATTTCTGTCTGTCCTCATTGTGCCCTTCCTCTCTGAGCTGTTCTCATTTTCCCCGTTGTCTCAAGTTAAAACCCACACTTGTGTTCCTCCCCTCATCTCAATGCTTTGTGCATTGAAAAAGAGCCTGAGGCTAAAGCTAGACGCCCCTGCTGTTGTGTGCAGCATCACTGATGATTTCCTAAACCTTCCATCTATCTAACTTCTCTCATCAGTGCTGACAACTCTCCTCATTGGAGCCACCTGCTAGACTAGCACCCAAGGGCTAAACACAATTAGTCACCACAGATCATGCTACGTTAATGACCCTCTAATTGGAGCTTTTATCTTGACCGTAATTTACGAGAACAATTAAACCAGAGGAGGGTTCAGTAGTGAAGACTGACAGCAATTGCAGAGGGAGTTGTGCTGGACTCCAGCGACTGCTCTTTTACTATATTGCAAAATATCTTTTTAAAGAAGACTTTTAATATTTCATGGAAAATTGAATTTCCTTGCGATTTAAAGTGATAGTTCACCCAAAAACAACTCTTCTGTCATCATTTATTCACTCTCTTGTTTCACAGAACACAAAAAGAAGACGTTAGACGGTCTCAGTCCCCATTCACTTCCATTGTATTAAAAAGAATGCCATAAAAGTGACAGGGTTGACATTTTTCTCAACACCTTTTGTGTTCCCAAAATATCTGTATTTGAAACAACATGAGGGTGAGTAAATGGCAGAATGTTTTTGGTGCACTGTCTCTTTAAATGTATGAAAATGTGTTTTGCTTTCTTCTGTTAAGGTCATTAATTCCGACTCTGTTTACACTCCAGCGACTGCTCTCATACTCACAGGCAAAGGTTCACAAGATTCAAGTCTTAACATGTGTACACGCACACACACACACACACACACACACACACAGAAACCAATCTAAATGCAAAGCCATGGATAAATTGATCTTTGAGCTAAAGTAATTTGTAAAATTCAAACACCATTGCGGCTTTAAAACAAATAAGTAACAGCGATTCTTGCAGCACTGAATAAAGAAAGTTTTTAGAGTTCTGTCAGCTGTGTGAGAATTTGATTGACAGGATGCGGACGCTGGCATTCACAAACCCCCACTGCGCACTGACACCTTCAATCTTTTGAGATTCCTTCAGATTTTTTTTCAGTTCTTAATAAAAAGGATTTATTTTTTCCGTGCAGTAAAAATGTCATGTGTTAAAGACTTCCAGTAACATCCTGACATTTCTCAGGCTGAACAGATCTGTGACCTGGGTGTTAAGATCAAGGTCAGGCTCAACAGAGACAAACCTAGAGAACACCAGGACCATTTAATGCCTAAGATAATGTATTAGTTATTACCTGTGACTTTGAACAAACAACATCAGAGAGAAACCCTTTAAGTTTCCTTTTAAGAGTTTTACCAGACACATTCCAAAATAACACTATTGTTATTATTAACACGATATGTTGAGTGTTTACTATCAGGTATTTAAGTGCCGTACGACAAACAGGAAGTGTTCAAATCTCACTTTTTTGACCGTTTGTCCTTCTGTTATGCCTTTGTCACAGACGTCTTGTACAATCAGGGAATGGACTGGTGAAGAAGGTGTGACCTAAAAATAACCCCAAATAAGTCCATAAATAAGTCAAATGACCAATATTTACATTTTATATTTATTACATGTAAAAAATGGCATCTGAAAATTAATAACGCTAGAGCTTTTATCAAAGCTCACTTCAAATTTCTGAGCCTCTTTTGCAATGACTGACCTGAAGGGTGTCCAGATACATGTTAGGACCAATGTACGTATCCAAGGAGGCGAAAGTAATTGCACTCTTATGCCTTATCATGTATTGATTCATTGCCACATGTGTCTGTTTAGTGCTTTTTCATCGGTACCATTTGAAGTTGAGTCATTTTATCCAGGCCAGTAAGCTTCAGAGCTTTTCATTTTCAGCTTTGAACTGCTAATGCTCTGAAAGTGTCTATTTGAAGTTTTTTTTTAATGTAATCATCATTTCCGTCACGGTGAAGGCTCCTTTAAAGCTGCGGTACCCCCAGAAATGCCATAATTTATGATAACATATTAGGCCGTGCTTTTGACTGAAAGACATAAAGAATTCATTAGCAGCCTTATTAGCAACTTTGTTCAGCCAGTGTCAAAATAAAAGACTAGTTTAATGCTGACAAATGTTTTTTTTTTCTAGCGTGACAAATCAGACTAACATTAACTGGCCATTTAAAAGGTCAGGATGGCGTTCAAGCCAGTTTCACTTATTGGGTTCCTTAAAGAAAAGCCATTTTTATGGTTCACCAGTGTGGAGAGCCAATTTTGGACGGGGAGGACTAAGTCTGGAGCTGTCGGGCTTCACGGGGAACTTACTGGAAGGAACACCTACGCCACTAATCACTGCACTCAAATCAATGCTGTGCTTAACAACAGGGGAACAAAATGAACAGAGCAGTGCCTCGACATGTTCTGATAGATCAACCTGGCATCTCTGTGCTCAGGCTTATGGGTAATCCATACAGATGTGTGTAGGTGGTACAATAAATAATGCCCTTGCTTCCTACACACTTGTTAGTGCTGGTGAATCTTTGCCCTTTTCCTTTGTGCCAAAATAAAGTGTTACCATTCATCTCTGCTCCATAAGAACTAAAGCTTTAAACCAAGAGCTTACGAACACTGTAATATCTTTCACTTTAACAAGCCAAGGTTGTATAATTACAGTTAAGCCTCAATTGTATCTTTAACTAAACAACATTCGATTAGAATTTTCACACTTCAGTGTAATTAAATCTGAACACGGTTGAGCCAAAACTATGTGTCACAGGACAGATCTGATCAGCGATAACTCCGTTTTGGCTAAAATGTGTTTGGGTCACTGTTTTGCTTTTGTATGGCAGAATTATAGCTACAGTTCATATGACATTCCTTAGTAATGTTTTAGAGACATTATGGCAATCCATGCTGGAATAGAAGCATTCTTATAGAAAATATTCCAGTGCAATGCAATGCTCCTGAAAATAAAATCTAGTTACACAGCACATCAGAAGTGATAAAGGGTTGTGTGAACACATTCATATTCATGTCCTCTTATTCTCAAAAGCCTGCACCTGACATTTATAAAGGTCTGTTTATACAGAGGCAGAGACTGGAAGATGTTGCCTGAGTGTTGAATTTTGTTTATTATCACAGAGTTTGTTGTATTTGTAATGTGCCTTTTTAATAACAATACTGAGCATTGATTCATTTAAAATGTTTTCAGAGATTTCATCAAATTAATCTATTGATATAATTCCTACAGGTCATTTTATCCCCAATACTATTTCCAAAACCTGAATTATGTGCTCTCTGAAAAATGAATGATACTTTCCAATTGTAAGACACTAATAGCCCAAACTCCAATGATATAAAGTCAATAGCCTTGAAACTGCTATTTGGAATCTGAATGAATCATATTTAATTAAAAGCCCTTTTACAATCACATAGCTTTGTAGTTCAATCGGTAGGAAATGCAGGTGAATAAATTCTGCTACATGTGCAATATTGCTTTCAACAGCAGATTTAAATTAGATTGTTTGTCTTGATCGCTCTGGATCTAATGCAACAAAATTCCGCCTGTGAGGAAATCCGACCAACGTGCTGCACAGGTTTATGAATCATGTCTATTAAATTACTTCATAATTTCCTTATGAACATTTTTTTCAATATAACACAATAGCCATTTAAATATAATGGCCCTGAACACTATTCTGTAGATTCAGTAATTCATCACTTGTGGAAAGGTTTTACTGCACTCAGATACAGAAATGCAAATTACTGTTCTCATTAAATTCTTACCATCATTATAATTGTTTTAATTGCTTTAAGTGAGTCAACACAGACCGGAAACCCTGTTCCCATGGTCCTGACGTGGGAGTGGATGAGACTCAAGAAAGACTGGCTCTGATATTTCGTCATTCAGTCAACATTGTCAACATTTATTACTGAAAAATATTTTTTTATAAGACAAACATGATTTTGGCATTTCTTCAGTACTGAGCTGAGATGCGTCATTCCTTGTTTTCATAGTCAAGAACCAAAAACCAAAGGTCAAACTGTTTTCAGGAATGTGTGAACCCAAAAAAAATATGTGCCACTAAATAAACTGTCATTTCGTAATACCATGATGTCTTTCAAACCCTTTCTAACATACAGTAAATCTTTAAACTCAATTAAACTAAATTCCTGGGTACAATAATGAATGCTTTGGTTAACATTAATTAAATTTCATGTTTAAAAATTCATTATTTTAACCAACAAACTATTATTATTAGTAGAGCTCACGATGAAAGACTTATATAATTATAATATAATATAATGTATTCTATAAGTTTTATCCACCCCTGACTTAAAAATTGAGGGCATGGATTTCTGTATGTTTTTTTCTAGTGTATATTAACTTTTTTATAAGTCAATGTATAACATAATACTTATAACATAAATATTAAACATTGTGTTGGCAAGACATGTCTGTTTAAAAAGACTGTGTGGGTTGATGTCTCTGGAGATCATTCTCTGTGGGTTGGTTTCATCTCCAGGCTATACATCCAATTATACAAACATGCTTTTACTGTCCTGTGAATGTATTTCTTTACCACAGAGTCAACAGCTGACGTGAAGACCAAGTATATATTTATTTGATCACAAATACCATGTACGCAATCAGCAAATGACAGAGCGGCTATTTCAAAATCATCAGCTGTGCAATGAACTGTTTGATGTTTTCTTAGCCGGTTGAATCTGCCATCAATATCTCCTGTTCTCTATTAGTTGAGGAGAGCTGTTTGTTTACATAACAGTGTGTGGGTGAAGATTATTAATGTCACCCACCCCTAACCAGTTCAGTTCCTTAGAGATGAATACAGAAAAACACCTTCACATTTAATAGCTTGACAAATTATTGTATAATTATTTTAACTATTCACTCCAAAGAGGTAATATTTTTGAATTCTCTTTTCAGCAATTGTACGAAAATCTGACGAAACCATGGCTTGAGACGGTTTATCAGCAGGACCTTGTGTTATATTGGTACAGTGAACAATCGCCGCCTCTCTGTGTATTACGGTAGAGCAATCTGCGCTGATATTGTGCGTGTCTTACATTACGGTAAATTTATAGATCCGAGAGTGTCGTGGTTGTTTGCAAACCCAAAGAGCACTGCAATGTAAATGTATCAAAAAAAATAATCGGACGGTATATCAAAAACACCACAGAAGAAAAAACACGGAGGCGTCTTTCAGCTAAAGTGGTAAGAAATATATATTTTTATATTCTTGTTTACAGGTGTAAAATGTTTTGCGTAGTCAATACACTTTTTCATGTGACATAGTTATACGCATGATAACTGTCTGCATTTAGATTCGAGAAAACCTTGGAAAAAAACTGATACGGTTTCGCCAGAATTTGTTACTTGCGAATATGAGTAGACCAGCTCTCCATGCTCAACATGTGTCATATAAAGTATAGAGGCTGCTTTATTAAAGTATCAGCTCCGGGTAATACTAAAGGTATGCGCGCTCGACCGCGCAGCAGCGTACTACTTTACCAAATCCACACTGGTGAGGCATTTAATAACGTTTGGTTTCAGTTAACTTCCTTGTAAGAATGGAGTAGCAAGATCAGTATTATGTAATATTCACTGACTGAGGTTGCTTGAGTCGCATTTCTGCCGTTGGTAATTGTCATCTTTATAAATAACCACCAGCGCGCTTCGCCAGGCTCCTGGACATTGGTGAGGAAGGAGATTCCCTTTCATTATGGTTTCTGATCGCTCACAATTGTTGTAAATGTGCAGATATTTTTTATCTGCAGCCTTAGGTTACTGAATTGTTTGATTCGGAGCCCCACCCTTCTCGAAGTTATCGTTTTTAAAGCGCTTTAATGCACGTGAACAATAAGGAAGAGTTTGATGTTTAAATATTGCGTGGTAAGTTTTCTGTAGCCTGGATTTGTTTGTAAGTAAATCAGTAAGTCTGCTCTGTTCATTGTTTGGTATGTCTCTGTCTATCACAAACAGATTTTAGTGAAGCATTGCTTAAATCATAAACTGTGGAAAATGCCCCTGGATATAGACAAACCTTTTAAAAAACACAAGTTGTGTGATTACATAAGCAGTATTAGATGCTGTATTTTTAAATCTTGTTGTTTTAAGTAGTTATCTGTAATCTGTAAAAGTCTGTTGAGTGTATTTCTGGCAATCTCTGGTTCCTTTCCAATGTGTTGTTATCGTCCGTTTTGTGTCAGAATAATCGTTGCTTACATTATGCCGTTAAACACATGGGCAGGTGAGGGGAATTGTTTTGCTAATGTTTAACCGTTTTATGTCTTCATTTCCTGTCAGAGCAACACATTTTTGCCCACAGTCCCATTTGTTTCTGGGTGCTTTGTCACGTAGCAGTTTCACTTAAATAACCATTATGGTGTCCAAAACTGCAGTGACTTCATGAGCAGTTGTGTAGATGCTGATCTTTAGGCTAGTCAGACCAGTTTTACAAGAATAACTGTATTCCAGTAAAGATCCACAGTCCTCAGCACTTTATGTATGTGTGGAAGCAGTCTGACATGAGTTATGAATTAATCTCTTTATAAAAATGGCATATCTGGGTGGCTGTGTTGTAAAATGACCTGTAAGGGATGTCGTTCTCCTCAAGGCTATTGTTTTGTAATTCAACAACACAGATAGTAATGGTGACAAGCTCTGTCCCACAGAGCGCAGCGCACAGACACTCTGGGTAAGACCAGCAGATGGTGACCTGTTTTCTGTTCCATCTTATTTTATTTCTGGGTTGATTTGTCAAGCATTGTCCTGTGAAACTGCGACGCCATCATATTTTCAGACCCTTACACTTAAGAATCCTCAGTCGCTTTGTTCCGTGATGGTTCTTAGCTCAACAGTAGAGCACGGTGCTAAAATCAGCAAGGTCACGGGTTTGATTCCCGGGGATTGCATGGACTGAAAAAATAGTGCTGTTGGTAGCTGTCCGTCATTTTCTTCGCTTTTCTACTTTCTATAAATTGTAAGTTAAATATTGGTTGATGGTTAAAATGGTTTCACTTCATATCCGATTGCTTTTTCCTACAGAAGTTGGAGATTTTTAAGTAGAACGAGCGCTTGAGTTTAGCTTGTCGTTTAATGTTAGATTGGAAAAACACTCAGGATACTTGAGTGTCGTTTGGTCTCAAATTCCATATGTTGCTTTTAACTATAGATGTATGTGCAGGCAAGATATCTATGTGTTCTCACCAGGCTTTAGAATGTGATACCTTCCATTGTTGTAGACACAATACTTTCCCCTCCTGCCCTCCATAAATCAATTTATAATTACTGTTATTAATGTCTTTGGCATTTATGCTTTCTTTGTAGGTCATTTCTCATGTGAACTTACAAGCGTGGCCGTATTATGTTCCATACAGGATGTATGCAACCTAATTCCTCCATACTTGGTATACTTGGTATAATACTTGGTATAATAGGGTATGGTGGTGATCCATCAGAGTAGACTACTCATGTCCTTGTTGCAGAAGCGTGCGGTGTTGACTTGAGGTGGCAATATCACTTAAGTTCTTGGTCTAAACACCATAAGATGTGGGTGCATTCCTCGGTTTTATATATGCCATCATAAAAAACATAAATTAATCCTGCCACATTGACCAACCTTACATAGACCACTTATAAGTCCCATATTTGGTCTTGATGGCCATGAGCTCGAAGGAGCGGTTACAATTTAACTTTCCAAACGTGCATGAATCACTGTGTTCCATTGAGCACAAAACGTTAATTTTGAAGATGATCCTTTGCCATTTTCCCCATAAAATGAAAATGCATGAGAACTGCGGCTTTTAAAATTCCAAATATTTTAAATTTCCAGGTGAATGATTGTCAGATGATGTTATGCTGATAAATATAACTCAAAAAGTGGTTCTATTTATACTTCAAAGTAGGTATTTTCACCATGGGCTTATTGACAGAATCGGTCACCTGAATGGAATGCTCTGAAAGGAGGATACAGTGTTGGATTAGACCTTCAGAGGCAGGTTCTAGATTAGCTTCTAGTTTAATTTCCTTCGGCACTGTTATGTCAGCAGGGCACCGCTGTGCCACAAAATGAACAGATGTCCTCCCCTGGATTTCTCACAAGATTGGATTATGACGCTTAGGAGCCCTAGCCTCTTTATAGACTGCGTTGTGTAAGACTGATAAAAACAACCCATATGATTTTAGACGTGCTGATATTGTTTAAGTGAGAAGACAAGAATGGGTCTCACATTTGGGACTAAAGGTTTCAAACAGGCAAAAAAGTGTCTGTCAAACCATCTAAACCCCAGAGGCACGTGCTTGACCTTATCAGGTTACAGAGGGTGCTGTTTGGGAGTTAATTCATTAGCGTGGTTTGTTTTGAGTTGTTCTGACTTGAACTTTCTCAACACAAGCTGATTTTTTGTCAGGATACAGATAAGCTGGTAGGCTATCCGTTACATCAATTTTCCGGGTAAAACATACGTTAACATCAGCTATATCATCATTCTCTGTGGCATGCAGCTGATTATGAAAACCGTTTTAAATTGTTGAAATAGCTCTGAATTTTTTAAAGCTTTATTAACTTTATTATTTCAGATTTAGTTAAATTAAAGTTAAATTTGGAATATTTGTTAAAAATACGCTTTATTCTTTAAGTGACTTAAATAAAGGAACTACAAGTCGTTTTTTGTGGAACTACAAGTAGATCCTTGTGAAGAATCATTATGGATTACTTTTAACCTTTCACTATGAACTTGTCTTTGTATGGCAAAGTGATTCTTTAAAAAAAGTCTGTTTTTGTGTTTCACGGCATAACTTTAATAATATTGAATAATATGGATTTTTGTTTTTGGATTAACTGTTTAATCTTTATCTATCTTTAAATAATAAACATATTATTTATATTTAAGAATCGTCATAAAGCATCATTCTGTGTTATTTATTAACTACATTAAAATCCCTAATGGCACTTTGAATGGCATTTTAAATGGCCTCTATTACCCACTGCAGGCAGAAATAAACAGAAGCAGGTAATGATTCTGAACAGGTTTATGCAGCACATGACCCATGGGAGCTCTTCAGCAATGTTTGAAGTGCTCATGATATCTTAATGGAAGTTCTTCACATTAAGCTGCCTCTGGCTTGGCTTTGGTCAGTTTTTATTGTTGGTAACTAAGATAGCAAATTGGCTGGCCAATTAGTAGCGTGCTGTGGGGCTCAGGGCCATACGCCGACCGTTCGGAGAAGGACCGGTTTGCATACAAACACTATAAATGCAGTAAGGACCATCCAAAGGTCTGCACAGCTGGTACAAATGTTCTGTTCTGTGTAATCCTATCTCTCTGTGATATGTTGATGCAGATTAGGCGGATTGATTTTACACTGAAATGTAAAGTGCTTCAGTTTTATCTGGCTCCTCAGGTTTCGAAATGCATGCTGGTGTTTTTGCTGGAGATTCGGGTGAGAAGTTTTTTCTGTTCCTGCTATCCTCAGTGGAATGTGTTTTGCAGTAAATCCACTTCAATTGAAATGGCGACAGCGGTTATTTAATCCGTGCCTGGAGTGGAAACATTTGACTCCTTAAGCTAAAAAGACAGAAGCAGTCAAACAAAAGCATTCCATTGCTTGGCCAGATATCTTATCCGTTTTTTGAATTGTTGAACAATCTGGCTACGGTTTGCTTCTGTTATTGTTTTGTCTAAATTCAACCTATTGAGGGTTTTAGATCTCAGGTCTCTTGAGGTTTACTTTTTTCGTTTTTAAAATAGCATCTCCACACGTGTCAGTGCGCTTTTAAAAGCCTGTCAGATATTGTTTTATGTCATTACTCATCATGATGGTATGCACAGTATGTTTCTTTACACTCGTGATTTTTGACTCGCATGAAATAAAAACTCAAATCATATCAGTGGTATGAAGTAGCTGGTTTAAGCTGTTTTGTAGGTAGCTGTAAGGTGAGGCTACCTAATGTAAGCTGTAAGGTCCCTCAACATGGGACCTCAGGAGGGCCTCCATGTTGAGGGCCTCCATGTTGAGGGCCATCACATAACCTTTGAATACATGTTAGACAGTAGATTGTTGATTTTAATTGGAAGTTCTTTTAATACAATTCTTAAGGAAGGCAGCCAGTCAGGTGAACAGCACATGCGGGATCTGGGGGGATTTGTAGAGGCTTGTCAATCATGGCCATTCAAACTGAATTTTTTGAGTAACTCTGTAGGTGCCGATTCCATGCAGGCTCAACCAATCAAGCATCTTGTGTTTCGAGTGAGCAGTGGTTGGAAGTTTAAGAATTTATGATTCTGTCTTTTGGGCAGTACTAAAAAATATTCCGCAAAATTCATCATGTCTTGGTATAAGGCTTTGGTGTATGTCTCACTCATGAATGGTGCTATTTATAGTCAAAATCGTATAATGGAAACATTAGGGGTGGTAGGCAAGCCTGAGGCAAAACTGGTTTCAAAGGAAAGCAGTGTTTTGATGCAACCAAAGCTTAGGAGCAATGAATGTATGTAGAACAGTAGAACATTGTACGATATGTGTGTATGACTCGCTGTTGTTTCGTTTCATTGGCAGTGTGAACACAGATCTCTTTCATATTTGCACTGTGGTGCTCTGTGTGTGTGTCAGTGTCACAATTCACTTGTTTCATGACAGTTGTGAAGGGTTTGCTGATGATGGAGACAGAATTACAGTAAAGTACTGTAAATGTTCTTCTGGTGTGTGTTGTATCTTTCTTGTTCTCTCATCCGTTCAAGCTTCTGGATAATTAGGTTTGAAGGTACAGTAGATGGGAAAGGGATTACAGAGCACTTGCTGGCAGGCAGTAGCGCTCATGCGTGGTTTATCGAATTAAAACATTTTGTAATTTTACATTTAATTGCAATTACAAAAATTCATCTTTGATAATAAAGTTAATTATTGTAGAATTAACAAAACGTGTTGTCGTGCTGTGGCAGAAGTCACCCATTTACTTGTCTAAATTTGTTCTGTCCAATTCAGTAGCATATTCTGCAGATCATCTATACAATTTTAAATATCATCTATATAATTTTATTATACAACTTCTTCTATGTGAAACAAAAAATCAGAGTTGCTTTTTCCATTCATAAATGGTAAGGTGTTTACGGGCTGTCAAGTTAATGTATTACATTCATAATTTTACATTCTTTAATTTACGCTGCAGTTGCTACCTATAAACAGACAACCTCAGCTCATTAGCATGCCTATACATGCTGTATTTTGGAATGTGAGTTTAAAGGAATAGTTCACCCAAAAATTTTAATTGTGATTTACTCACCCTTGTTCCAAACTCCTGTTTTATTTTCAGCGGGACACAAAAATAAAAACATTGAATAATTATTTTGTAGCTTTTTCCTTACAGTGAAAATTGCAGTTTTCATGTCAATGTCGAATATCATCTTGTAACTCTGCAAGTAACTTGCAGTTTTATGTATTGGCCACAGATGGCGATAGAGAGGCCCAAGTTCTATAGTATGGCATTAGAGCTTTAATGCAATTTTAAAACTCCGCCCCAAGGTGCTGAATTGATAGGCTAGGCTGTCGTCACATGAAGACGTGCCCGGAGCATAACTGGTGGGAAAAATTAATGAGATCGAGTTTTTTTAATGAGTATGGAGGGTTTTAATTAGAAAATGGTTTTAATGAGTATTTTAATGAAAATGGTAACAGACTTGGACTATAAGCCCCTGCAGGTAAATTTCATGGAGGCGGACGCAATACTGCTTGTCTCGCAGCCTTTTAATTCGGAACACTTTTTCCTCCAAGTATAACATATCCAAATAATTTTGAAAACAAAAACTCTAACTCTTAATCTCTATATATGTACATTTACGCAAATACATGCAATATATGCTGAATAAATCATTGAAATCCATGATGGGGTTACATAATATAGATTTAAATATAGATCTAGTCTAGACTAGAGCTTTGATTGATAGTGAAGATGTACTCTGTCAGGAGACAGACATGTATAGGAGAAGAGGTCGTAATGCAATGGAACATTGGAGAAAATCCCATTTCAACCCTTTACAAAGCTGTTTCATAAGACGGCAAACTTTCATTCTCAGATGTTTCTTGTTTAACCCTTTGTGGCACGTCTTGCGCTAGCTGCTTGTGCGCAACAAGCCTTTCCCAGACGTTAAAAAGCACTTAAGTGTCTCATTCTGTGGCTGTTGACGTCAGCTTCCCCCAGGAATATAGCTTTTCTATTAAACCAATTGGAACACCGTAATGCTGTTTGGCCAAAATCACTTATGTCAATATAATTGCCCATGAAAAGAGCATATCTGTGGCAGGAGGCAGTGATTTAATTAGCCCCAGTAGAAATTCTCATTAATAGATTTGGATTTAATTGAAGCCATTCTGCTTAATGCTGTATTTATTGCCTATTCGGGAATTATAGAAAGGTACAAAGAAAAGCACCTAAATCGGAACAGAAGCACAGCATGAGTGGAACACTGCTCGCCGACTGATTCATTCACATAATCAGCAATAGGAAATGTTTCGAAATGAGATTATTATGAAATAAAGGTCGGCTACTAAAAACATTTGTTCTGTGTCGTGTAATGATTTAACTTGATTTTGCAGAGGGAATATGAACTGGAAAAGGTTACACAAGGCACAGAATTATATATGTTTATGATTTAAACTATACTGAAATGTTAATGGTGATAAAAATAAAGTGATTTATTTTTATCGAAAGATTAAAAATGAATGAATTATTATTAATATTATTATATATTATTAATATTATTATTATTAATTCAGGTCAAGTCAGGTAAGGGATGTAATGACAGATAATGGGAAACATTGGCTTCTTTGTTGGAAAACTAGCAGGACACTGAGAAATTGTACAAGGCCACTGACGTTGAATTTAAAAGCCTTTAGACTGTTTAACTCACAAAAGACTGTGTGAGTCTGGAATAATAATTATTCTGATAGATTTACAGGTTTTGCTTCAGTTCCACAATTGTTTGTGTGTGTGTGTGAGAGAGAGAGAGAGAGAGAGAGAGAGAGAGAGAGGAAGGAAAAAAGGTAAAAATATGTTAGAAGTGTTGTTTTTATTGAACAGTAAAAGACTGATACTGTAGGAGCTGTAGGAACAGGTTGCAAAAACACTACAGTTGCCTTTCTGTAAAATAAAGCAAGCTGGATCAGAGCAGAGAGGTCAAACTATGTAAAGATGGCTGATGTGATTACAGTCTGCAAGGCGTCTATGAGAGGAGCTTTCCTGTGATAAGATATAATGTGAAGAATGCATTTCAGTGTTGCAGTTTGATTGTGACAGTTAAGTTTTACCTACATGAGACTTTCTCATGAAAAAAGGGAAGCTTAAGCTTTTTCAGTGTGAAAACCGCAGTTAGGTGAGGTAACAAGACCATCAAGTCT
>JAZGTI010015277.1:0-13522 GCA_036877585.1 Botia kubotai
AAAACAGAGAAATTATCTTCGTTCTGGATTAGCCTCTCCACCGAGTATCCGATGCTGAGCAAAGCAAGCATTTCATTGCTACTGCCTTTTACAACAACATATATGTGTGAAACTGGATTCTCAGTTTTAACCAAAATGAAGATGAAAGAACGAAACAAGTTGAATGCTTCTCTGGACATGCGCGTTGCCCTGTCGTCCTGCGAACCATCTTGGGACCAGATTATGCAGAATAAGCAGGCCCACCCGTCTCATTAAAGTAAGTTACGTACGCGCAGACACACCCTTATAAGTATGTGACTTGATTGTATGTAAATTTGTAAAATGCGGTTGTATATATGGGTAACGTTAATTTAAAAAGAAAAAAAAAGGGTCGCGCTAAAAAAAGTTTGAAAACCACTGTCCTAAAGGACGCATCTTCCCTTTGTCACAACCCAAATCTGAAGCTATGAAGAATTATATTAATGAGGAGCTTGTAAAAGGCTTCATTCGACCCTCTAACTCTCCAGCCTCTGCCGGGTGCTTCTTTGTGAAGAAGAAGGACGGAGGTCTGAGACCATGTATCGATTATCGTGCCCCTAACAAACCATAAAATTTGGATACCCATTACCCCTGGTTCCAGTTGCTTAAGAACAACTCAGACAGGCCAGGGTATACACCAAACTCGATCTCCGTAGTGCCTACAATTTAGAACGAATTTGTGAAGAAGATGAGTGGAAAACTGCCTTTTCAACCACTTCCGGCCATTATGAATACTAAGTTATGCCTTTTGGTTTCACCAATAGTCCCTCAGTGTTCCAAACTTTTATGAATGACGTCTTCAGAGACATGCTCGAGAAATGGGTGATTATTTACATTGACAATATTCTAATCTATTAAAATTTCATCGAGGATGATGATGTTAGGTCAGTGCTCAAACGATAACTCATGTATTAACTATATGCCAAATTAGAGAAATGTAAATTCCACTGCTCTAGCACATCTTTTTTAGGATATATAATTAGCAGTGAGGGGGTAGCCATGGATAAACGTAAGGTTAATTCATTAGCGAAATGGCCACAACCTAAGACAGTTAAGGATCTGCAGAGATTTCCCAACGTCATGGTGATCGTCCTAAATTACACCCATGCGCTTATTTTTCTCGAAAGCTATCTCCAGCCGAACATAACTACGATGTGGGAAATTGAGAATTACTAGCAATCAAACTAGCTCTAGAAGAATGTAGACACTGGCTGGAGGAGCCACATATCCATTTATCGTTCTCACAGATCACAAGAATCTTGAATACCTACATAATGCTAAGAGGTTCAATCCACGCCAGGCTCATTGGGCGCTGTTTTTTACTAGGTTCCAGTTCACTACCGTCCAGGCACTAAGAACGTTAAAGCAGATTCCTTATCCCGTCAAGCTGAAGAACCTCATGCCTACAAATGAAAAACCTATCATCCCTAACAGACTTCTGGTAGCACCAGTAATTTGGGATATATCTACTGAGATATATACAACAGTCAGACCCCTCCTCCTACTAACTGCCCGCCCAATTTAACCTTTGTTCCAGAAGCCCTTTGTAACGTCTCTAGTACATGACTTACCAAGTTCAGGTCACCCCGGAATCACTGCCACAATTGAACTGTTGAAGAATCGTTACTGGTGGCCCTCTCTATCCTCAGATACCATCAAATATATCAAGCAATGTTCAGTATGTCAGAGTTCTAAGAGTCCCAAACAGTGCCCAGCTGGCTTACTTCAACCTCTGCCCAGCTCTCAACGTCCTTGGTCTCAAATTGCAATAGACTTCATCACTGATCTTCCGCCTCCTCAGGGAAATACCACAATACTAACTATTGTAGACCGATTTTCTAAGGCTTGCAGACTCATTCCACTACACAAATTACCCACTTCATTTAAAAACCGCAAAGATACTCTGCAACAACGTGTTCAGATTCTATGGTCTCCCTAAAGATATCGTGTCTGACAGAGGTCCACAATTTACCTCTAGGGTCTGGTCTGCTTTTTGTAAGGGCCTAGGAGTGAACATTAGCCTCACCTCAGGTTATCATCCACAATCCAATGGTCAAACAGAACGCCTCAATCAAAAAGTAACTAGATTTTTAAGACCATATTGTCAGAGACACCAGGAGGATTGGAGCAAATATTTGTTATGGGCTGAGTACGCCCAGATTTGGGTGGAGGCTCCAGCTCCCTCTCCACCACGCCACCAGAGGGAACCTTCACCGGAATACTAGCAATATATCCAGTACGGACCACAGATCCCAACATGCACCTACACCGAAGCTGATTACTTCCTGTTTCCTCACCTGATCATCATTACCGCTCTCCATATAAACTGGACTCATTCTCTCTATCGTTGCGAAGTCTTGTTTGCCTAGTGCTGCATTTCTGAGCGTTTATTCCCATTGTTAGTCTGATTGTTTTTGTGTATGACCTGGATTGTTTTGGATTACTGATTCTTTGCTTACTGCCTCAACCTGTTCCCTGTATTACCGTTTATGATTGTTTGCTGCCCGTCTCGACCCTCGCTTGTCATTTACCTTCGATCAGTTCATCTGCATTGTGTTTATTAACTGTTGTGATTTCTACCTGTTGACCCTGTTATTCAAGTTGCTGCAGATGGATCCGAACCCCTCTGACACTTCATTACACCCAGAGAACTGCTGCTCACTGGATTTTTTTTTTTTGACACCGTTCTGGTTAGAAATTATAAGAGCTATAAAATCTTGACAGTTATTAACATTACAGAGTTAGAATTCTTAGGAGGAAATTTGGTGGTAATCTGCAGACAAGCCCCTTGGTGCTTAAGATAAAGATAGACAGGACTTTAAATTCCTTTACCCTGAACAAAATCAAACACGAACTAAGCTATCTAATAGGCAACAAATGCATGAGAACCCTACTATTATTTGGAATATCATATCTGCACTACCAATCAGACATAAATGAGAACACAATTATCTAATTTCTAATAAACAGTGTAGCTCAGTTGGTAAAGCATAACTTGAATGAACTGTAAATCGCTTTGGATTAAAGCATCTGCCAAATGCATAAATGTAAATGTAAATCTAATAAGAAAAGCATATCCAATCACAAGCATTCAGTGATTTGTATTCAGTGATACATTGTAAGATATTACAGACTGCCTTTAAACAAATTCCACAAATTCAAAGATAGAAATTAGTACAATCTTCCAAAAAGGTTTAATTATCACCGAGATATTTTATTAAATGTATTCAATGGAGTGGAATGGAGAGAAGGGAAGATAGAAAGTTCGGTGTGCTTGACACTCCCCGCTCATTAGTAAATACATTATTTTAACACATTCTTTGATAACTCAACTATGCCCAAAGCAGGGAGAGGGCTCCATGCTCTTGGGAAAATGTGTGTCCCAAGATTTTCATCCTGACAGCTATATAATTCGTTTTGCAACCTCAAGTTACCTCGTCTCACCCTAGCCTGTTTGTAATGTAATATAAGGTGCACTGTTTGGGAGGGAGAGCGAGCCTGGCCAGCTTTGCTTTCTCTCTCTCTCAGAAGGCTGTTTTAGCCGCACTAGGTTTAGTGTATAAAGAAGGGATAACCACAGCATTGGCAGGAGCTCAGCCGTTGGATTGAGTGTGCATCGCCCGGCACATTCTTGGGGTAAAGTGTTGGTTTCCTGCCAGGACTGAACCGGGCTCAGTCTAAAGGTGAAGGTAGGCGATGTTGGCACTTCCGAGTGTATAAAGCTTTGCAATTTTACAACTTTGCAATTTTACATTTATCCATTTATTCATTAAAACTTTGCAATTCTATGTGATTGTGTAGGGACGCAGATCTGATCAATCAAGTTTGTATTGTTTTCTGTCGGAGCACGCGGTTGTTTGACAGCTCGCCACATGCTCTGGTGTCCGCGTCACCCCTCCCCTCTCGTTATTCCCCAGCTGTGTCTTTTCATTCATCATCACGCTCACCTGTTATCGCTCAATTTGCCTCCCTTTATATTCCCCTCGTGTGCTTCAGTCCTCGTCAGACCATCGAGTGTAATACCCGTTTCCTGACCAGTCAAAGATCTTTGTCTTTGATTATTCTAAGTCTTGTCTTAGATAGCGCAGCTTAGCATAGCATAGCTCGCCCTTAGTCTTAGCTTTAGTCGTAGTTTTTTCCCGTCCTGGGATTCTTAGTGTTAATCAGTCTGGCTTGTAGTTTAGTGTCTGTTGTCTTGTCTTGTCCCAGCTTCAGCTCGTCTTGTTGTTTGTTGTGCGTCTTGTGTTTCCCCAGTCCCCCTGCTCACCTGTTCCGGTCCTCCGTGTGGTTGTCTTCTGTCCTGGAGTCTGCCGTTGTCCACCCTCCTCACCTCTCCAGCCTGCCTCCGGGTTCTGGTCTCCGCATCGTGGCCGTGCCAGTCCAGTCTCCCGCTCTGTCTCATCACAATCGCCTGCACTGCCACCAACTCTGTCACCCGCACTCACCTGCTGCTTACCTGCTCTGTCATTGTGCTCTCCTGTTGCTCCGCAGGCTCCGGCTGCTCGTCAGGCCTGTCACCAAGGTCCACATCACTCTTAGCCCAGACCGGTTGTGTACTGACTCACGTCAGCAGTCCTCATTGCTGCTTGCAGTCTACAGTTGTAACCTGATCTGCTACTGAAAACATCGTATTCAGATATATTGGTACATGCATCTCAGTCATATGTGCATAACAGCTGAACTAATATTAATTCAATTAAAGTGGCTAGGGATACGAGTAAGGACACATGACTAATTCTCATTCAGAACGACCCATAACAATAGTCACTATGTGAGAGAAAGTCACTAAGTGATCACTGTAGCCTTTAATTTACATTTAAAGGGAAGACTTCAATTTCATTATTGGTGGAAAAACAGATTTGAAGAGCAATAAATTATCAATCATTGTTCTTTGTTCATTCTGACTCCACTGATGAGTTCCTGCCATGGTACAATAAACTTATTCAAGAATGAACAAAAATGTACTTATCATTTGCACACTATGACAGAACAAATAAAATAGAAATTGCTCTAGATTAAATGAAGCCAGTATGTGTGTTTATAATGAAGTCTAATGCTTCCATCATTGACTGCAGTTATTATTTGCTCTAATTATTTTAATTCTTGAATTTAAAAATTTGCATTTAAATATATGACACCAGATTGATTTATTTTCTTTTGTGTTTATTAACAGACACACTCAAGTGCATACATCTATTCCTGCAGGATATAAATCATATATCATGTTGTTGTTTATTTTCATAAAGAGTACTTTAGTACAGTGCACAACAGATTTTCAGTAAAGCAAAACACATTTCACATTTCCCAGTGTGGTCATTAAACAAATTCCCACAACAACTCAAGACACGAAAACAACCACAGACACATTGAACACCAGCTAGAAGTGAAACTACAGCGAGCAAATACTGACTGTACAACCACCACAAATAACATTACCTCTGATAAGTTATACAGCAATAAATTCCTCTTCGGAATTACAGTTTTAACCCATAAAAACATTAACAATGTATTAGTTTATTTTTATCCTGGAACTTAGCACACACACATATATATATACACACATATGTTAAACAATACGAATGGATCCTAGCACATCTCTCGCGTTTATGTTTTTGCTAATGTTAATCAAAATAGGTACTTAGTCTAACCCACATATCTGTAAGTGATTGTTCAAATAACGTTAGTTTTAAAATTACTGTCCTGATAGCAAATGGCTCAACCTTGCTAATAATAAACATTGCAAAACACAAATTAACATTCCAAGGATGATGCCACAACTAGCAAATTCCCTTTTCCAGGAAAGTTAAAAGAAACAGTGATAAAACAACATAAATAAACAGTCCTAAGGGAAGTATGAAGGTCCATGTCATATTTAATAAAAATCAAAAGAAATAAATGAGAATGTACATTGCTAAACGCAAATGAGGTTCAGTCATGGAAAGATTATCACCTCATTTACACATCATGACAATATCTCAACCTTCACAACACTATCACACACACTGAGGATATGAAAATGAGAAATTGCTCAGTGTTGTTCATTCAGTCTGCGGCACAGAGATGGCTGGACCCTTGGGGTCATCAAAACGGTCCATGGTGTGAAGCTGCATGATCATGTGCAGGCCATAGGTGAGAACAAGCACCATGAGGAGAGAGGTGACAAGACCCATCCAGATACCAGGAGTGAAGAAACCAGCACAGTCACTGGCATAAGAGAAATCCTTCCCTGCCACGTTAAAGCCCTGGATCTGTCATACATGAGAGATGCATTAAAAATCACACTGTATCATGTATAACAGAATTACTGACTTTTAATCATTTAACTTCTGTAATGTGTAAGGACTAAATTTATCCATCTGGATTCCATTGAATTGTGAAAATCAGACTGATAGAAGAAATGCCTGTTTAAAGTTGAAATATTTCATAATATTTTGGCGAATATACTTTCCTGCCCAAACAACCATTATTAATCATTAAGCACTTTAATCTTTTAGGAGGTAAAAATGTTACATTTTGACCAAAGATTATAAAACTTACTTATAAACTTATAAATCATACACACAATGATAAATGTATTCATGAGTCTGTATGCCCATATAATTTTCAACATACATGGTAAACAGTTTTGGCTTGCTGTCCACTATGTAGGGGCTTGGAGAGGGTACACTTGAGCCCTGATGTTCTTTCCCTAATTTGCTAAGTTACCTGTAAGTCATCGAATGAGATCTGCCACTCATTGGCATTGTCTTTTGCTGAGTGTGGGAAAAGCTGAGGATAGCGTGAGCTGCTGATGAACTCGCAGCGATACGAGTATTCGGCCGGAGCGTAGATGTGACTGCTGCCATTGAAGGAGGCCTTTTTTCCATCATACTCCAGCTGCAGCAGGTCCAAGGTGAACCAGCGGCGTGCAGAAACCTTGTAGTAACGCTGGTTCATTACAAAACTGGGAAGATTAAGAGTAAAAGCGCAGATCAGTCTATTTTGACAGACAGAGATTGTGTGTTTGAATGAAACAGAAAATGAGTCACTTACATGAGCTTGAAAGATCGGAAGTTCAGGACATTTTCATAGTTCAGAACCAGCCTGTTACAGGAAATGACACAAGTAAAGTACAACTGCTTTTGAAACGGTGCAGTTATCTTTTTATCGAAAGTGTTCATATATATTTACCTGACAGATACAGGTATATGATTTTTATCTTGGCAAAAAAATTCACAGATACACTGAAGACCTGAGTGTACAGTGTACTGCACCACAGTGTACTGCAGACTGTAGCCAGTAAGCAATGACCTGCTATTCGCCTCAAATGTACATATGACAAGGGAGGTGGTCGGGGGGCGCCGGGAAGGAGTTAGTTGTCGGGGGGGGNTGTCAGGGGGCGCCGGGAAGGAGTCTCGCCCGGGGCGCAATTAAATGTAGAACCACCACTGCTGCCTAACCATGAGCACATGTACTATAATAAACCAGATTTATATATCAGTGATTATTCAGTGTGGCAGGGGTTAGCCAAGTAATAAAGGTTCACTAGCAAAACATTTGACTACATGTATAGAATTTGACCCTTTTAACTTCAAGACAAACTTAAAGCTAATGTTGTTAAATTAACCTTTATGTACCGTGAGTGAGTTTCATTGCAAGTCGATCCATCCAGGTTGGGCGTCACACCTTCTCCAAAGGTTTTGGAGGCAAGGTCGTGTCTTTCCCATTTTCCTGAAGTGTACTGACTGACCACCAGTTTCTCTGCCCACAAGAGAATACATGTAGAGTCCATCTTCTTGAACTCCACAGGGGGGTATGGAGCAGGAGGTTCTCCGCGTCGGGACTGCAGGAGGGATCGTGAGCTGACCGACTGTACGGCTGGCAAAGCCTTCTCAATCACCTAAAACAAGACAACTTTCCCTTTAATTAATACAACATCATATTGTACAGTGCCTTGCAAAAGTATTCATACCCCTTGAACTTTTCCACATTTTGTCACATTATAACCACAGACTTAAATGTTTTTATTGAGATTTTATGTAATAGACCAACACAAAGTAGCACATAATTGTAAAGTGGAACAAAAATAATACATGGTTTTCAAACTTTTAAGCAAATAAAAATCTAAAAAGTGTGGTGTGCATTTGTATTCAGCCCTCCTGCGTCAAAACTTTGTAGAGCCACGTTTCGCTGCAATTACAGCTGCAAGACTTTTGGGGTATGTCTCTACCAGCTTTGCACATCTAGAGACTGAAATTTTTGCCCATTCTTCTTTGCAAAATAGCTCAAACTCAGCCAGATTGGATGGGGAATGTCTGTGAACACAGATGCTCAATGGGATTTAGGTCTGGACTTTGCCTGGGCCATTCTAACACATATATACATATTATATAGTGCTTTTTACAATGTTACATTGCTTCAAAGCAGCTTTACAAAGAGAAACAAAGAATAATAATAAAAACACAGAACAAATGTTGGACATGTTAATGGTATTATTTCAAATAATATGTGTGGGATGTAATCCCGTGAATGTTCTTTGAGCCAAACCATTCCATTGTAGCTCTGGCTGTATGTTTAGGGTCATTGTCTTGCTGGAAGGTGAATCTTCTTCCCAGTCTCAAGTCTTTTGCAGCCTCCAACAGGTTTTCTCCCAGGATTGCCCCGTATTTAGCTCCATCCATCTTCCCATCAACTCTGACCAGCTTCCCTGTCCCTGCTGAAGAAAAGTATCACCACAGCATGCCACCACCATGTTTCACAGTGGGGATGTTGTGTTCAGGGTGATGATCAGTGTTACTTTTCCACCACACATAACGCTTTACATTTAGGCCAAAAATTTCAACTTTGGTCTCATCTGACCAGAGCACCTTTGTCCACATGTTTGTGTCCCCTACAGGGCTTGTGGCAAACTGTAAAAAGGACTTCTTATGTCTTTCTTTCAACAATGGCTTTCTTCTTGCCACTCTTATAGTGTCCTGTGGACTTATAGTTGTCCTGTGGACAGATTCTCCCACCTGAGCTGTGGATTTCTGCAGCTCCCCCAGAGTGACCATGGGCCTCTTGGCTGCTTCTCTGACCAGTGCTCTCCTTGGTCGGTCTGTCAGTTTAGGTGGACAGCCATGTCTTGGTAGGTTTGCAGTTGTGGCATACTTGTTTCATTCATCGATGGATTGAACAGTGCTCCTTGAGATGTTTAAAGCTTGGGATATTTTTTAACTGTTCAATTAAATGAATATGTGGTAATGCAAGGTTTGTTTACAGTACTTTGCAAAAGTCTTAGGCCACATTTACACTGTGACTACACTGGTGTAACTGTGTGAATGTAAGCAGTGCAACGTGTCACATCCAGTGTAAACAGCAGTGCTGATGCATTCTATTGTCTTTTGCCGTATTGCGTCGTGCCGCTCATGTCTGTTGCAGACACTGTGTTAGATTTCAGCAACGTTGTTTAAGCAATTGTATAATGACCATATATAATTATTTATCAGAAATAAAAACAGGAAAATTGTATGCAGTATTACAAAACACAAAAAAACAGCTTCTATAGGCTGGAGTGGCAATTTTGTGTGAGCTCCACTTAAAACTTGAGCAGTAGCAAGAACCGGCTCTCTTAAACCTAAATGGAATTAAATTGTAATTTCTAATTCTAATCTAATGACTTCAGGACAATCTCCTGAAAAAGAGTTCAAGATGTGCTTAGGGCCATTAAAGGTTACACTAAATACAGAAATTTGCCTTTTCATTTTGCCTTAGTCATTTTGTTCAGAAATTTGTGTTTTTTCTTATTTTGTGTACATATTTCCAGTGTTTTCTGTTTGTAACTTAAGAGGAGAGAAAAATAAACATGGAAGGTTATTAAAGCCTTGCTAAAACAATAAACCTGATGGTGTCCTAAGACTTTTGCACAGTACTGTATATCAACTATTTTAAAATTTAAGTCTAAGATATACATTTTTCAATATTAATTAAACAGTTTTTGAACAATGAAATCCTTTGGTTGAAATCCGCTCACTAATTTTCCAGATTAAAGAAGGAAATAAGCAAATGAGATAATTTACCTTTCATTTGTAAAGCATTTAACTAACTTAAATTAAATAATGCTAGGTAAGCTCTTGAGTGAGCTAACTGTCCTCAGTGCAAATTGCTTCTGCTGAGGACGCTCCCCTCCCGCCTGGCTCTCTTCAATCCAGATGGGAGCCGGGCAGCTGCAGCTCGCGGTTCGGGTCCCACTTCTGCTGAGGCGGAGTGGAGGCTTTGTCCGTGGGGCTCCAGCTTGATTTGGCAGATGAGCAGCAAGAGTTGGGCCCTGCCTTTTCTCTCGCACTCTCCACCGAATTGAATGAGCACACACCATCTTCAGAAGCCCACTCCGTGGTTTCTTCTGAGCTGGAAGATGAGCTCATGCTGGCAGCATCAGATGACAATCTGACTGCTGGCAGCCAGGTGGTTGCTAAGGCAGACCAACTTCCTCTTTCTGTCGCATTTGAGAAGACGTTTGAGGTTGTTTCTTGTGTTGTCGAGAAACTGAGCCTTGATTGGCCAGATAAGAGACAGCACATTAAAACATCTAAACTGGATGATAGGATTTTTCATCCAACAGGGGACAGCCTCCCCATTGTAACCTCCCGTTCTTCCCAGATCTTTACACTGAGGTGACGAAGTCTTGGAAGAATCCATATTTGGCTCATGATTTACAATATGAGTAATTACTCTTCTATTGTATACTCTTCTAAGCAGATGGCTCGACAAATCGGCAGGGACAAATACTTTTCTTTTGGATGCCCCGGTTGCTCCTCAAGGTCTGTTCGGTGATGAGAGCTCAGTCGTTGACATAGATTGGACATATAGAGACTGTAAGCCTTTCTCAGGAGACTGGACATATAGACAAGAGGGTACCTCTCTTGGACTTCCTGGCAGCATGGAAGCTTCTGTCCAGTTTGTCCCCATGGCTGTTAAGAACAAAAGAGAGAGGGTACAGAATTCAATTTGCCTATAACTGTGGTGATAAGATTTAGTGTTGGCCCGGAACTAGAGACTCTCTTGGCGATAGTGGGTCAAATCCAGCCCGAGGACTGGTTTGTCACAATATATCTGAATGACGCGTACTTTCACATCGAGATTCTACCAGAACACAGAAAGTTTTTCAGATTCCCTTTCGGGGTTGAAGCCTACCAGTATCGAGTGCTTCCTTTTGACCTAGATGTATTGCCCCATACCTTCACAATGTGTGTGGATTGGCTGGTCATGACCAGTTCTCAAGAATTAGCTTCACAGCATCAAGATCCCGCGTTAGCTCATATGAGGTGCTTAGGGCTGAGACTCAACCCCAGGAAGAGTATACTTTCCTGCACGTGTAGAGTCTATCCTTCCTGGGGTGGGCAGCATTCGGGTGGGCGATATCTGACAGTCCTTCAGATTCAAAGGCTGTTAGGTCTCATGGCAGCAGCAGCCAATGTGATTCTGATGGGTTTGCTGCGCATGAGACCGTTTCAGTTCTGGCTGAAGATGAACGTGTTTCATTTTGGATTTTAGTAATCCTTAAAAAATTAAGGGTTAAACGCAGAGGGCTTCGTACCCTTTCTATGTGATTCAGACTCCAGTTTCATACCTTAGGTCCTGATCTAGGAGTTTTATGCCGTTGCAGGATTCCTACGACAGATGCTGCCCTCACAGGCTGGGGTGCAGTTCTCGATGGTTGCCCAGTCCATGGTCAGTGGAAGGACCCTCATCTCTCCTGCCACTAAACTGTCTGTAAATGAGGGCAGTGTTTTTGGCACTGAAGCACTTCCTCCCATTCCTCAAGGGCCAACAAGTTCTAGTTCATACGGACAACTCCACAGTGGTCTCGTACTTCAATCACCAAGGAGGACTGCTTTTGTGCCCCCTGTTCAGGCTGGCACAGCAGATCCTTCTTTGAGCAGAGAACAGGCTGCTCTCCATCAGAGCGATGTATATCCCAGGGCATGTGAATCTGGCAGCAGATACCCTGTCAAGGCAGGGGTTGAGGTGTGGTGGAGTCCATTTGGCAGAGGTATGGCCAGGCTGTAGTGGATTTGTTTGCCTCCGAGGAGTCGACACACTGTCCCTTCTGGTTCAACCTCACTCATCCAGCTGGACGCCATGATACAGACGTGGCCGAGGTTTCGTCTGTATGCATTTCCCCCGACAGCCTTGCTCCTGGGAGTCCTAGCCAAGGTTCACCAGGACCGAGTTCTAGTAGCACCATTCTGGCTGATCCTGGTCTGGTCCTCATACATGATGTCTCTCCTGGATGGAATTCCTTGAAAGCTCCCAGTCCGGACGGACCTTCTATCCCAGGCTCGGGGGTCCGTCTTTCACCCCGGCCAAAGATCTGAAAACTGTGGGTCTGGCCCCTGATGGGAACCAGCTTTTAAAATCGTGGTGTGGACAACACCATATTGACCCGGTTCACTGCCCTGTTGGTTTAGTGCTGGAGTTCCTTCAAGAGCGCCTCTCTGCAGGGTTAGCTCCCGCCACCCTTAGGGTTTATGTGGCTGTGTCTGCTAATCACAAAGCTGTTGATGGAGCCTCTATTGGGAGACACCCTCTGGTGTCTCATTTTCTGTGTGGTGCCAAATGGCTGAGGCCTTTCTGTCACATGCGGGTCCCTTCTTGGGACCTTCCCCGTTGTTTTAAAGGGTTTATCTTTGGCTCCAATTGAGCCTCTAGACTCAGACTTGGATAAGTTTCTGACTTTGAAGGTGGCTCCACTTGTAGCTCCTACATCGCTCAAAATTGTAGGAGATCTACAGGCTCTATCTGTAGACCCTGCCTGCCTGTTCCTGGCTTTGATGGCTTTGATTTTGAACCCTAGACCAGATTATATCCCTAAGGTGCCTGCTGCGACTGGTCACCTGGTGGTACTTAAAAAGCGCCTATCTCATTGGATCACAGATGCTATTACCCTGGCCTAAAAAGCCTGTGTTCTAGCGTCACCTTTGGGCATTAAGAGCCCATTCTACCAGGGGTGTAGTGTCACCTAAGGCTCTGTCTAGGGGAGCATTCCTAAGTGATGTTTGTTTTGCGGCAGGCTGGTCCTTTCCGCACACACTTATTAGATTTTATAGTTTAGACTTGAATTCAACTCCAGGTACTCAGGTCCTTCTGGGTTGACAAGTCTAACTTTTTTCCTATGTTTTGTGCCATTGTTTCATCGCATCTTGGACAGGCTTTACCTCACTGTGGCATAGTGGGTATTACTTCCCCATAGCACCAAGCTATAGCAGCATCGAGTTCCTTCGAAAAGGGAACATCTCAGGTTATGTATGTAACCCGGTTCCTTAGACAGTGAACGAGACGCTGCGTCACTTCGCCACATTCTGGTCTCATTTGCACGACCTTTCTTCAGATTTAGGCTTACGACGTATTTTGCATGTGCTTTCCTTTAGCTTAGTGGTTAGAGCATGGCATTAACAACGCCAAGGTCATGGGTCCGATCCCAGGGATTGCACATACTCAATGTATAGTGATCAATGTGTAGTATAATGCAATGTAAGTCGCTTTG
>JAZGTI010015278.1:0-13522 GCA_036877585.1 Botia kubotai
GAGTCTCAGAGGGCTGATGTAAAATGTCCTTTTGAGGGTCTCTTAAATGGTTTTAACAACTTAAACAACCTCATTCTAGTTTTAAAATCTAGTTTATACCCCGCTGTTTTGAGTAAGCAAATACCAAGGAAAGTAAACAGGAAAAATGACATCAGTCAGAAGGTTTTTGAGTTCATCTAAATTGGGATAGAAAATCTGTTGATTGTTTTTTAAATGACATCTTTAGTGGGTTAGAATATTCAAAATGCATCACTGATACCAGCAAGCATTTTGATGAATGTTTGCAGTGTATTCCTTTAAAGTGTCCAAAGAGGACAGCGAAAAGCCTCTGTTACCTGGGAAACCTGTCATATGCTGCAAAGGGCTGACATGTGAATTAACTGTAGCATTGTTAAGCATTAGAAAAGAAAACCTGCAGAAAATATCTTGGCTGAGGATTTAAAACAATTTAAAAATATACAGTTTTACATGGGAGGAAATAACTGACAACAGAAATAATGAAACAACCACTGTGGAGTTTTCCAAATGGTTTATTAATTATAGAGGAAGGTGTAAAACGTCAGAGTGTAAGAACAGAATACTAATATATGTTTAAAATGTTAGTTTCTTTTTAACCAAACCTTGCAAAGAAAAAACATATATAACATCTTAATTGTCCACAATTCTTGTATAAGTTTAAACAAGTATTTCTACTAATGTGTTTCAATGGCACTTAAACGTTGACATTCGCCATCTGTTGCAATAACAGTCTTATATCAGAATATTTATATTGTAATGGTCACAAATTAGCATAACATTAAATTAATGACAGTGTGTGCTCACTGTGCTTTATGTTTTCTATTCTGATTAAATACCGAAACATCTTACAAATGAAAAATGAATGCTCGTCAGATAAGTCTTTAAGTCAAATTGAGACTAATCCATCAGCATATGAAAACAAATAACTTGAGTTGGAGATTGGGAATAAGTAGTAAAGCAAAACAAAGCCAGGACAGTCTAAACGTGACGCAGTAATACAAGAACAATCCTCTTTCCTGTAACACTCTTACTGTCTCCTTAAGACATAATACAATGACATGTCTAATTACGTTTAAAAGCATTTGGTCTTTCTGACAAAAAACGAAAAAGATCAGTTCAAGTAGCATATATGCATAGCCTCTAGGTAGTAATAAGGGCACAGAAATGTAGGTCTCTGGACCATTATATTACAGCAACACACAGCATCAGTTAAAAACAGCTGTATGCACTTACTTAAGGACATTTCAGTTGAGCACAGGCATGAAAAGGCGAGGCACATATAGGAAAGGTACTAAGAAAAGGTTGTATATACTTTACATATATTACATATGTATGTAAAGTGTATACAGCCTTATATATATATACATACTGTAGATTGATGCACTGATGCACTAATGAAGCTCTCATAGCTTACAGCTACAGTGCATTTCATTATACACACTGTAAAATCCACAAACTGCCATAATAAATCAAGAGGGGTCCGTAACCTGGTATTTATATCTATATTCAGTACGCACATATATCATGATTTTCACAATTTATTTTCGCAACCAGAGGGGAAAGTTCCCTGGGGCATCACTGCAGCACACTGATATGACTGTAATTTTCCTGAGGGGTTACCTCTCCAAACCTCAAAATGTACGATGGTACTTTGTAGATAGATATTCATCATTTCAGATTTTCCAAAACTGTGTACACTGTAGCTTTACGCAGCTCAAATACTTTCCCATTAAATAAAAAAGCTGCATATCATTTTAGTAAAGTGTCCATGCAACAACAAAGAAGGAATTTGCATAATGACATCATTCATTTACACAATTACGAAAGCAAAATTCTTATGCCCATACGGTTTTCGTATTTTTAATAACACTTTCTTGTCTATCTCTATTTTAACTAGCTAGTACTACAATAAATTCACAATTTAAGGATATTTAAAATATTGCTCATTGGGGTGTGACTCATCTTCCCTTAAGATCTAAAATTAAAAAAAACAATTCTTCCAATATCCTTTCACCCCTGATTGTCATGCTGTAAACCTAATCTGAGATCATGCGTTTTATTTTATTATTTGATCATTAATTTAATACCATATTTTTCTTATTATGCTATGACATAGTTATTGTAGATATTGCAAAATTCACTGTGCATATCTGACATCCATTTTATCACCAGACCTATTAACCATTTTTAATGCATGATATACAAATAAATGTAATAAATGAGCACAATTAGAAATTTGAAGTAACACCAAACCTACGTTAAAAACTGCATAGTTGGGCTTTGATTCTAACATGAGCTGCTGTAGGTTTTTGGGTTCACAGTCCTAAGAGGGTAAAGCGCTCTTCCCAATGGATTTCATAAGCACATAACAATATACATACACACCTTACCAGAGAAAGCAAATGTAGCTCTTTGGTAACTGTTATCTTAAGAGTAAATTCTGAAATATAATTCATAAGGCGATATGTTCACAAAGGCATGTATACATGTTTTAACCTGTATATGTTTCCATATACAGGTATATATAACATATATGTTTTCCTATATATATTTCCACCTGGATTTTCTCGAAACATGGCGAAACTAAAGCAGGTCAAAGGTTTCCTATATCGTCATACTGGAATTCACCTACCGCGGCAAACAGCTGTGTTTGAATGATACATAATGAAAACCTTCTGGAAAGCCCTTTTGTATTTGTATTATTAGAAAAGCTCTGAAAAGCCATTGCTGTGAATGTACGTTTGTATAATTGGGTGTACCTTTAAGGGTATATAACTAGAAGCTCTGTGTGGAAGCACATTTTCATATTGAAGCTCTCAGATTTTGTGAAATGGTGATAGTATGGTTTCAACATGGTGTAGAGATCAACAGTAAGACTTGTCATAGGCTGAATACATATGAAATAGTTACTGGATAGCATGGTCCCTTCTCAAAGGTGTTTGTAAATGTTTTTCAAAGTGCTCCTAAAGCCTACAGAGTGATGGAGCATTTAAAAACACTATCTAGCCCTATATATGTTAGACATTCAAAAGCAGCCTTGATGATTATATATGTGCTAATACAAATGGAAACTTGGACAGATTAAACAAGTGCACTTTCAATGCAAGATGTGGCCTTTTAAGTGGAATGACAGCTTTACGTGTGCATGTTTGTTTGGTACGTCTTGGCATAACTATTTGCGTGCAGTGATGTGACAGGATATTGTATTTCTCAGGATCTGATGCATCTGCAGGGATATTAGGAATCTGCATGTGTTACTCAGAGGTCAGTCGTAGCCTTGGCAGTGAGGGCCTGGATGCGACTGGTGTTGCAGCTTTTGCAGAGAACGTGTCCATCCAGAGGGTAGCAACCCTGATTGTCCCCCTCGGAGAGCAGGCAGCCACAGTCCTATGTTGTGCACCCACAAAAAACAATATATTATTTAAGAACTACCTAATGTATGCTGTCATTTGGCAAATTTATAAGCAGTGGGGTGTGGACAGAGGAGAAACAAAAGATGATGCCCTGGTGACTGCGCCAAAACACCAGATAAGTATTATAATATTACTATATGAATATATTGAATATACTATCAGAACTACTAGTCAAACATTCAGCCATTCCTGAGAAATCTAACCTGGCAGCTCAAATTATACTAATATTATTCTAATATTATCATTATTAGAAACATACCATTAAGAACCAGCATAAAGTAAGGAGAGGATTTTGAACATTTATCTGTTATGTACTTATTCAACTGATTTTTGTTCATTTTTCACCCAATAAGGTGATGGAGTTCAGCTTTAATGTGAGTAGTACTACAATACGTAGCTAAATGGATCCAGAATTTGTGTGCTGGGAATTAAAAAACCTCTTTTGACACAAAGCTGGCCTCCCCCTCACTGTTTAGCTTCTCATTATAGCACAAGTACAATCCCGTACCTCACAGCGATAACACTGCACATGGAAGTCACGGTCCAAGGCCACGATACGTACAGTCTCTTCCTGGCCAGCAGCTGGCATTATAGGCTCTTTACACACAGAGCAGCGGGGAGCAAATTTCCTGGAAAGAGAGAGAAGAGATTAAAACTGAATAAGCTCTGGAACATTTAGTCATTCAGGGATACACACCTGCACTGTGCCATCTAAGGCCAAGAATCAAGTGCCAGTCATTGAACACCAGTGATAACAACCACTTAACTGAAACAATTTACACATTTACACATTTAAAGACCAAGTAAATATAAAAATGATATTATATTAATGAATTTATGTTACTTTTGCCAACTTTTGAAAGTTTTCAGTGGGACCCATTTAAACTGATTTCAAAAACAATGCTTTAGAAAGCTTCAAAATGAACACATTGGTTTGTTCTGCATTTTGGTAAAGCATGACAGGAACAGAGATAACGAAAGAGAGAGGCGGTGAGTATGTGTACACAAAGCAAAACCCAATCAGGTAACTGAACTTCTTCATTGGGTTGTACCAACTAAGAGCAAAACGGAGGAAGTTCAACAGATTGTGGCCTAAATAAACCACAACAGTAACAATGAGTACAGTCCAGGTTTGTTCCTCGATACAATGGCATTTCTGTCAATTACATTCTCACAATAGACAGATTCCCTCTGAAAACGTTTCAATTCCTCAGTAGATACAAAAAAGCTGCTTTCTATATAGCTGTTTTCTGTAAAACCAGACTGTAGTCAGAATTGATGCTAGCACATATTAAGACACAACTTTAAATAATATAATAAATGCTTCTGAAAATCTGAGTATAAAGGCTTAAGGTTTAAAGCGGTTAACCGTTATAATAGAAAGTGTCAAGACCTGTTGGTATGTATGTATAGAAAGGATCATGTTATGCTTTAATCTATACTGGATACACTATGTATCAAGCCTTTTTGTGTGTATTCTCATACTTGTGGAAGTCTTCGATGCAATGGATATGGTTGGAGGCATCCACAGTAAAGGGAACGCCATCCAGACTTCGATGGCACACCACACAGGTAAAACACTGAGGATGGTAGGCCTTCCCAGTCGCCCGCAGTATACGCTCCATTATGGGTTTACTACATATGTTGCAAGTCTCCAGGGTGTTCTGAAATCAAACAAACACACACAAGAAAGCCTTACAAAATGTACAAGCTCAGGCAAGGCTAGCTGTGGAAAAAAGGCAACTGTGACAGATTCATATCAGGACGGAATTCAAGCTCTGAACGCAAAAACCTTCAGCCCTAAATAAAGAGAAAATATTCTTGATTTACAGTAATGAAAGGAGACAGACAGTAAGAAACTGAGAGGAAAGCAAGAAATCCATTTTCATATGTTTTACAAACTCAAGCACACACACACACACACACCTCTCAAAGGGATAGTTCAACAAATAGTCATTTTTATTGTCTTTATTTATTAACACAGTCATTCCACACTCCTATGGTGCTCTTCTATACAGCACACAAAAGGAGATATTTAGCAAAATGTCACAGCAGCTTTTTGCCCATATGAAAGTGGATAGGGAATAGCGACCATTCACTTTCATTACCTAGAAAAGAACAGCATGGACATTCTGCTAGAGACCTCCTTTTGTGCACCATGCTATAAAGTCATACCACTTATCACAAGATTTTTCATTTCTGGGTGAACTATTTCTTTAATTCTATTAACTGTCAACATCGAACAAATCTCCATACAATAATGTGAGCATCCAAATGCATGTGACCAGTCTATCTGTCCTGAAATACTTAAGGTGAAGGGGGTGAGGGTGTAAAGAATATATGGTGAGCAATTGAATGAGAAAGTTATCTGATTAGCTGCTCTCTGATTCACAAACAAAGTCATTTTTCACTCTCGTTTTCATTCTGCGAGAGGCACAGCAGTAAATACGTCCACTTTCCGATGACTGCAGGCTTTTCCTCAGCCACGGATACTGGGCCGCGAGCCAGCTGATGACTTTTTACTCGCATTCCTCTTCTTAATGTCCACCCTGAGCCCTGAATTTATTTCGATATTTCATATAAAAGAATCTTCTATCCCCCTCCCTCCCCTCCAGCCAAGTAATTACAGCAATGGATGGTGAAATCATCTGCATGTGATCAATTATAGGAGGACTCTGTGTGTGTGTGTGTGTGTGTGTTTGTGTGTGTGTGTAACAGAGGCTCTTTGCATGAGAGAGTATAAAGCACAAATATTTCCTGTTCTGGATTCAGTGGCCCAGACACATCTCATTATGTATGAGTACTCCAGGCCACAGCTGTCCTCTCTGGCTGACTGTCTCTATTGCACAGTCACTCAGGACTGTTTTCAAACACAACCTTTCATGCATGTGTGCATGTGTGGCAACACCGTAAGCCATCGCATTTGCTGCGCGAATAGGCCCTGATGATTAGTGCCGAGTTGCCGATCGTAGCCAGGGCTGAAAATTCTACGAGTATGACTGTGGTACAAACTCACATAGACAATTATAGACTATAGAATTTTCAGTGAAATATAAATAAACAGGAGTGTAAAGAGTCCCATGTCTCAAAGCAGCCAAATTCTGTTTGTAATGCCTATGCGCTGGGTTCGTTTGCAATGCTCTCAGTTCACTAGCAAGATTAGGCAGGAGTCAAAGGACAATGGATTATTTGGCCCTGAGCTCCTTCAATCCTCTCATGATTTCTAAACAGCAGTTAAACTTGTTATTAAAATCCATTTTGAATGATGCGATCACAAGTTGGCGGGACTACAAGTATAAACGGGATCCAAAAGATTTTGGATGCTACTCAAACCACATCCAAAGGTACTGTAGTCAGAAACGCATGTGACCTTCGCATACAGTACATAGTGTAAATGCTAATCCGCCTACAAGCTCTTTCAATCAACCGCTGCGGCTTTAAAAGAAAATTACATGCACAACACTTTCTAGAACTTCTTTATTTTGCCTCATCTTGAAATTCAATCACAAATGGTGACAGTTGACACATTTGAGACACGTTACTACCAGATGTAAACAGCTGCACCCTGGATTACCCAAGATGTTAATACCAGGTGTAAACAGGGCCAGATCACCTTGGCTTTAGATAGAGTATCAAAGATAGAGTATAGCGTGTCAAAGACAGACTACTGGGGGAGAAACAGAATGGAAAAGAACAGAGTTTTACAGTATCTCTAAAACGCTGTAGGTACACAAGTTTCTAATTTGCCTTGTTTTTCTCTGTGAGTATAATAGAAATGATCATTATTTCCCAGAGCAATGCTTGTGTACTAAAACGTCCATTCCGCAATCCTCTGCAAACCCTGGAAATGAATAAAGCCTTTAATAAGATTGCTGCTGAGAGCCTTCAAAGATCGTCTCATAACTCTGAGGTGGGAGGAGGAGGTTGGAGATAGAAATGAGACTGTCTGTATGTATAATTTTGGTGCCATCAAGGCAGCCTTAAGTAAAGCTGTCAAATTCCCATGAGTCTTTGTGCTCTAACACTTCCGACATGGCCCAGAGCCTGAAATGAGTCCTGCTGCTTACAGTTTTTTGAAGCAACTTTCCAAAACAATGAATTTCTGATTTCAGTTTGTGGTTTTCATAGAATCTGTTGATATAGTCGTATTATAATCGTATGAAGAGCGTGACCATAAAGTGTGGGTCAGTTGTTTTTTCCTGCCACAGCTTTTCTGTTTCTTGCTGCAGCTTTTATGTTGACGTCAAAGCAGTTTTTATTTACATGCTGTGGATTTACTATCCGGTAATAACTTTCAAAGATGGTTAGGGAAAATCTGTGCAGATGAGCGCTCCACTAATGGCTTCATGGATGAAAGAACGCAGGTCGGTACATCCACTAGAGGGCACTAGATGTCTACTCATGCTCTCACTTTCCGCTTCCAGAGTGTGATATATTCACAAATATACTTCTTCTGCTTCATGCATTTCTCAAAGTGTTTGCCCAGAAGGCTAAACAAACGTCTAGGCAGATGAGGTAGAACGAATTTAGGTCAGACAGCCTCTTTTTGAATGAAGGGGTGAGTGGAGTGCATTGAAGTCAATTGTAGCCTCTTCTCTTCCCTGTTGCTTTTTCAATTTCCTGACAAAGCGCTCTAACTCTCACTCTCTCTATCTTTCAGGCACTCTTTTGCTTGTGGGCCCAGCATAGTTAAACACTAAACACACATTGCATTTGCTGGTCAACTTCTCATAGCGCCGCCCAACCGTGTATAGTAAATGTAGAGTGTACAATGTCTGTACAGACAATGGCATCCAAAGGAAGTGAAAGGGCCTTTAAGAAATTGTATGACTACAATGTGGCAAAATCGGCCTTCATTTCACACAGACTCACTGCCTAAGTTGTTTGACAGAGAATAGTATGAACGTTTAAAAACCGGTCTATGTCTAAACAAAACCTGAATACATCTTCTACATCGTCTTCAAAAAAACAAATGTTGGGGGGACAACCAGGAATGTCCTGGGCCTTAAGATGAGGGGAAGGCTGCACGTATAATTTATTAATTGGGTGCAGCTATAAAGGGGGCCACAAAAAAAGCTTCTTAAATTTCAGCAGCCATCTTATATTTTGGTCTCCACTGGTTTTTGGTTTCAATGGGTACTGCAAGAAATTCATACATCAGTTTTGATTGTAGCTTACAGGAATAGCTCTGGATTTAAACCCTTTATTTCAGCGTTCTCTTTCATCTTACACACTTAAAATATGACACTATTGCTATAAAAATGTTTTCTTTACAGTTCTGTAATTATACTTCTGCTCCAGCTGTATACTGTGCTGGTTTACACTTAAAATTTGGTATTGCTGAACAACTAATATTAGCTCCTTTATGATAAATTGCTTGTATCTTGTATTTGTATGAAGCTTTGAATAAAAGCATCTGGCAAATTAATAAATGTAAATGTAATCACTCAACCAGACCGTTTAGAGAAGATAAAATAAAATAGGAACAAGAAGTTATGAGATACTGTGCACAGTGTATGGTGTACAGGTGAAAGATAAAGCTGGGAAAATAATACTAATATTCATAAAGGAAACTTTACGTTTGTGCTCTTGGTATACTTATACCATCAACTACCAATACACGACGTGTAATGTGTGTCAATGTGTGTTTCTTTAGAAAAAACACTGTGAAGTTACTAGATCTTTCTTTTGATAGTCGGCTGTATCAGTTTTAAATGATCCTCAGTTAGCCTGGTGGCATGGATTTGTTTGGCAAAGAATATTAAATACCTGCATACCCTTCAATGTCATTCTGTCCACTGTATTTATCTTTTAAGCCAACAGACTTTTACTCCATAAAGGGCTTTGATACTCAATTCTTGAGGAATGTCCTGAATCGTTATAAATATATCCTGTGGAACTCCACCTAAAACTTTTTAATTATTTGTGAGCCAAAAAGAACCAAACTGATATGGTTATTTATGTATATGACAGAACTTGTACGGTGTACCATCTGTTAATAAACACCCAGCCCAGAAAACACACCAAAACGAAATAACTTTGAGTCACTTTGATTTAGTTTAGGCGTAAGATTAATTTATATTCTTTTAAAATAAATAAAAAAGAAGGGATCGTATTGACTGTGAGGTCAAAGGTCAGTGGGATACTGTGAATAGTTTGATTTTTGATTTAACAACTCATGCCTGCTGTTAGCATTTGCCCAGCAAAAACCTTGTTTTCTCTCTTGCTGGAGGCAGCAAGAAGTGATTCTGAATCGCGTTTTTGTGTGTGATGGAATGATAAATGTTATTTATGCCAGGTTAAATATGGTGATTCATTACACACATATCCCAGGACAGCATTTCCTGTGGTAGCAAAGTAGGAATGTATATAAAATTGTAGAAAAAAAAACAGTAAAAACACACCAAACTACATCACAGGCTTGTGCACAAGCCCTATTGCATAATCAATAGGAAAGGCAGCTAACTTACGTGGTGGTAACTTGGCCGGTGGGTTTAGCAGCGCTGTTCAGTTGAAACATTTGTCTCCTACTCTATACAGTTCATTACAAAATACAACTGCCTACATATCGATCAGAAAGAATTACTGCAAAAGTAATTAGAAAAACAAATGTGAGAGAATTCAGCATTTGTAAAACAACTAATTAATATACAGTAAACACATTTAGCATTCATCTCTTTTGCTTGTTTTACCCACGTGCCAATTATTGTATACACGCCCGAAGTTGTAGACTAGTTTGGTTTTAAAGTGACTTAAAGCAAATGGTGTACAATTTATCAGTTTGTGTGCTTGGGAATCGAACCCATGACCCTGGCACTGCTAGCACTATGCTCTGTGAGTTTAGTTTGAGAAACCTGCATTCATTTATCAGAGTAAAGACAGCAAACAAACTGACAAACTGACTAAAGCATTCATGCCCGCTTTTATATAATATATAAAAAAGAAGTTCCCATTCCCTCTTGAAAACTTCCTTTCTCCTGCTTGACTGCTTGAAATAAAATCAGCTCAGAAGCAGACTGTGACCATTCTGGACACATGACTCTTGATTCATAGTATAACAGAGGCACAGAAGTTAACAAGTGATAGCCTTACTTCCTAAGGTCAACCTGAGTTCAGCCTATACAGAGAAGGAAGTTATGACTAAAAGAGAGGAGCTACAAAATCTGGGTTCAAAAGCTTATGTGTTCTGCTTACAGAAATCCAAGGAAGTCAAAACACTATGACAGGGGTACTTAAGATATCTACCAGCAGGGGTTAACAGGGCTATTAATCAGATAAACCTTGACCCCTTGGTTATACACCTACAGAACATATGCTGCAAGTACTGACATATGCTGCAAGTACTGAACGACATATGCTGCAAGTACTGAACGGTAAGTGCTGAAAGCTTCATAGGCTCACACACAACACTGACACTCTCAAACACACAAACAAGGACAACAGTCTATGTAGAGAAGCTGCAAGGCAATCCATGCAAGTGCTATCTAATTGGGTCTCTCCTTTGAGGAATGCCAGTCGGTTAATCATGTCTGAATACACAGAACTCAATTAGAAGCCTGCTAATGCTAATGCAGACAGATATGAATATTTCATAGCAAGGGAAGGCAGACAGCCTAGAATGTATGCTTGACTGCTGTACTCCCAACATCAAGCAAAACAAGAAGGGTGGATTCACCTGTCTCCATTACCCTCTGTACTTCAGTGAGAGAGCAGAGCGTGGGCAGCGCTAACCCTTTCAAGACGCACATCAGCCGCACCAGTGTAGGGCAATAGAAAGGTGCAGCTCCATAAAGGTGTTGGTGGGAACAAGTTTCTTCCTGTTTCATACCTCTTACATCTATCAGCTTGGGCTGAAGGCAAGGTGGGAAGCAATGTCACTTTAAACCAGACGGAGCAGACAGGACATAAAAGAAAGTTCAAAGATGTTCACTGCAAAAATAATTTTCTTTCTTTTTGTCTTGTTTTCCAGTAAAACTGTCTAAACATCTCTAAAACAAAATGCATTTAGTTGAAAAGTTACATAAGATACTAAGACTTGGATCAGATAACTCTTAAATCAAATTTTTTATCTTGGCATAAAACAAATTATATATTCTTAAGAGCAAAGATAACTTGTCAGTTAGGTAAGAAATATGTTCCCCAAATATGTCATATACACAAATTTTACAAAACTGTTTTTTATTTAGGTTAATAAACAATGCTTGAACTTTATTGCATTTACATTGCATACAATTGCCTTGTTTTCAAAGAGTGAATGTTTCCCAAACTCTAATGTCATCACCTTCCTCCAGAGCAAAGACGGACATGGCTATTGGCCCAACCTTGCACTATGGCACAGTTTGCCTGGCAGGATGTGGGCACCATGCAACAGAGGACATCCATTCCCAGTAGCCTTGCTGCAAATGGCAAAATGTAGCCTCATTGGACCACCCCAGGAAAATGTCTCAGCACAGTCTGAAACCTGAACAATATCATTCCACGTGCAGAAATGCACACAAACAGATTTCCTCAAGCAAGCGAATCATTAGCACATAATAACCATATTCTATCCTTGCATTTCAGATATGTTCCAAAATAGTAATCTGGCTATAATGATTTGGTCTTTGTTAAAAGGAGTCCGTTTTTATTATCCGTTTTATGTCTATTTTCCTAGAATCCAACATGGTGACTACAGGAAGTGCCATCCAAAGAGACATATTAAAAGGTATACATAAGTTTCATTGCATTTTTTTGAATGAAAATAAGCAGCTTGGACATTCTGCTACAGAGCTTGTTTGTGTTCAATTCAAAAAGGACAATCAAACCTGTTCGGAATGACATAAGGGGGAATATGACACAACAAAAATGTCATTTTTGAGTGAATCTCTTTAATTACTATATATTTCATTATCGATGACTATTATGAAATCCTTTTCTACATGGGAACTTCTGATTATTCTGCCAAAAGATGCATCTCATCACATTTGTTAGTAAATAACACAATCAAATTCTCTTTCATAACGGTGATTGCATTTCTTTCTCATATTTTCTACGAGATGGGTAGTAAATCAGCCAGTAATGAAGCAGGCCATGGAGACCTGGCCATTTATCCAAACCAGCCTTCATCCAGCAAGATGTCTGTATCTGCATAATCATGCAGAAAGATGGGGAAGGGGCACTGCATTAAACACGTCTGATTACCAGAAATTATGATCTCCAATTAATTAAGTGCTCCAGGCAATTAAGTGTTCTGACAACAGTAACACAAGCTGCCTGGCAGGAACAGAGCTGTTTAGACAGGGAAGAGATCTGCAGGGTGCCACAAACGTAGGACCTTACTAACATAATTAACCTCAATGCCTTCATTCAGCCCTGTAGTCCGCCTGCTTCAAAAGAACAGACCTATCGTAGGTCGTCTCAACCATTAGTCATGCTGAGCGGATCAACAGCAGGCTAGCTCACATATAAAGAACACAATTGCATGTACCTCTTGTTGCTGAACAGCAGGGTGGTCATTCACGATTGATTCTGGATTAAGAACTAATTTATCTGAGCTGTACAATTTATTTAGCATTATGATTAAACATTAGCTCCTGTAAATGAGGTCAAAGGTGATCTGCTTAACTTTCAATTTAGTAAATCTGATCAAATCTCATTTAAAGTTGTAATTAAAAACTCAGAGACTTTCTTTGCTTTTCCAAAAGTTAAGCGGTAGCATTTAACAGCATCCATGCCAGCAACAAATCAGTCCAGATTAGAAGCAGGAAAGCCAAGAAAGAAAATCAGGCTGATAAATATGGATAACAGTTTGACATAGACACTGGTCCATGAGGGACTTGACCAAAGAGCTGAGCAAAATAGTTGAGCCAGAGAGAATTTTTGTGTTCCTAAATATTTATGTAGAAGAGTAAACACATGTCAAAGCTGATCTTGGGCTGGGGAATAGAGCCACAAGCAGAGCAGAAGTCTGTTCTGCACATCCCCCACTAACACTCTGTACAAAGCTCCTAATTTATGATAATGTGCATCATCCTACAAACTCACTCAGAGAGTGAGGACACATAAATTCAGCCTCAGCTGTGCAATCTACTGTACTGCATGTTCACAGACTG
>JAZGTI010015279.1:0-13521 GCA_036877585.1 Botia kubotai
TTTGCAGTGGCATATTTTTGATCGTTTCTTGGAAAGTTACGTTCAGTTTTATAAAGTTACGTTCATTCTTATTGGCACAAAAATAATCCCATATACTTTTGACATGCGAGTAATGTTTCATGAAAAATTCTGTAGCAACAGTAATCAATTTATGTGAGGAGTGCAAACGCGCTTTACTGATGCGTGAAGATGAAGTCACACTTGTCAATTGTCATTGCCAGGCATTTACAAAATAACTTCTATTTGCACTTTTTTACATGTTTTTTACATTAAAACTTAATGTATCTCAGAAATACTGATAGATTATTGATTTAAGTTGCATTCCGTGTAAGAGAGTCATTTGTCATTGTTGCTTTCGGGAAAAAAGGATGCATGCAGCACATAATTGCTGTGGTAAAACTGCCTCTTAACCATTCGTCTTATGTTTGTCTTCCAATACTTAAAGTAAAACAACCTGTTTCTCTGTTAAACTATATTTGTGATTAACTGTGTATTGTGCATAAGTTGAAGTACACATATTGTTTTTGACATTCATAAATATTGATTTGTTTATTGACTATAAATGAAGTACCTTAGTTATGGCATACATATGTACATTTACATTTGCACTTAATTGCACTTATGTACCATAAATAAATTGCCATATGTGTATTATATCGGGCAGATTTTACCCTAACTGTAAGGTGCTTTAGATTAAAACCTTGTGCCAAAGTTCATTGTAAAACCTTTCTTCTAAGAATTTTTTTTTACCTACAATATTGTAATCTAGATTTAGCCATGAAGATGCCGTGCAGCTGCAGCCATGGCAATTGAAATGTTTAAAAAGATCTTTAGGTATAACTGGTTAAATATCTGCTTTTCCTGTTCTAGTTCTACCCATCTGAGCTTTAAAAGTATGTGTGGCTATGGTAACAAGATACAGAAGCTGGCTGACGTAGATTTCGAAGATCTGGTAAATGGTAAAGACCCTGTGTTTGTGTGTAGGTGATCATTGCTGCTGAACTTCTGAAGAGCGCTGATGAGCTGGTGAAACAGAAGATCCACCCCACCTCCATCATCAGTGGATACAGACTGGCCTGCAAGTAAGAAGCACTTTCTGTACCAACAGGAAGTTCTGTGGGTCTTATTCATTAAGGCATATAAAATAAATGGCCTTCCTCTTCATTTTTACAGGGAGGCTGTGAGATACATCAATGAGAATCTGACCATCAGCACAGATGACTTGGGCAGAGAGTGTCTCATCAATGCTGCTAAGACGTCTATGTCTTCCAAGATAATTGGAGTGTATCCTTTGTTGTGTTGACAGAATCAAGCTTTAAGGGCAGATATTCTGTGGCTTGAATATATTATTCTCTGTATATTATAAATATAATTCTATAATTATATTTTTAGAATTACTGTTACTTTTATCTTACATGGATTTCTTACCTGAATGGGAATGGTGTGGAGTGTGTGTTAATGTTAAACAAGCTATGAATTTCAATGTCAAAAATGTTTGTACAGTCAAAGACATTGCATCATTGTGTGAGGAACACAAATTTTTAAAACACAAATTTACTGGTAGTAGTACTATGGTACTTCAGTTATATGTGGTTCGAAACCTATATGATTGAATTTATTTATATAAAAGTCATTAAACAATTGTATTTTTATAATTTGAAGCTGCATAAAATAAGATCTTGGTCCTTGACTTTATCAGTGATGCAGATTTTTTTGCTAACATGGTGGTGGATGCTGCTCTGGCCGTGAAGTTTGTTGATGGTAAAGGTGTGGCTCGCTATCCCATCAACTCTGTGAACGTGCTGAAGGCTCACGGCCGCAGCCAGAAGGAGAGTTTCCTTGTCAATGGATATGCACTCAATTGCACTGTTGGATCACAAGGTTTATCCGTGTGTTTGTCTGTTTCAGCATAAGTCTGTCTCGGCATTTGTTAGCCTCATATTTTTCATTGTTAATGTGTTAAAGAGGTTGAAAATAAAAACGTACATATTCAGGAATGGTGAAGCGTGTATCCAACGCTAAGATAGCCTGTCTGGACTTCAGCCTGCAGAAGACCAAGATGAAGCTGGGAGTTCAGGTGGTCATCAGTGATCCAGAAAAGCTTGATCAGATCAGGCAGAGGTGAGATCACTTTTTTTTACAAACAAAAAACTGAAATCTCCCATTTTAATTGCTGCCACACTTTCAATGGTGTGTGTAGTTATACGCGTGGGATAAAGTAATCTCTGCCTAAAGCCACAGTCTCTGCCTAATGCAAAGTTTCACCTTTGGGCTGTACATTTTGACACAGACAGTTTCACCTTTGGGCTGTACATTTTGATGTCCCTAAGGTTGGGTATGACTAAGCTTGTACACCACAGTGTGATATATATACTTTGATATAACATTGTGTACTGTCACAAAATTATTATAGTTATTGCTATTACAAATGCAACATTTATTTAGACACTAACCATGTGGACATTCCAGTTTTTAATTATCTAGTAAATAGTACCTGCTACATCTTTACTGGTTGATATTTATCAGTCTGTTTTATTGGTAATTAATTTTCTTAATGCATTGTTTGTTCTGCAGGGAATCGGACATTACTAAGGAGCGCATTCAGAAGATTCTGGCGTCGGGGGCGAATGTGATCCTGACAACGGGGGGCATTGATGACATGTGTCTGAAGTACTTTGTGGATGTTGGAGCCATGGCAGTAAGAAGGGTGCTGAAGAGGGACCTGAAACGTATTGCCAAAGCAACTGGAGGTTGGATGGCTGCAACGTTTGCCCTTTATTTGTAGGATTGAGTTTATTCAGTAAATGAAGGAATTAAATTTATTGTATGGATTTGGAAACAAGCCTTTGAGCAAAATTGTTTTTGTGATCCCCATTCCAGATTATTTTTAACAAACTCTTATTTTGTACTTGTCCTGTACTGGAAGTTTATTTATCTTGTATAAAATAGTTTGTCCTTTATTTAAATCTATATTTTTTTTTTATTTTATTGTTTTTTTTACGTTGCTTTTGTTTCCCTGCAGCCACAATTTGCTCATCTCTGTCCAACCTGGAGGGAGAGGAGACATTTGAGACAGCCATGCTGGGTCAGGCAGAGGAGGTGCTGCAGGAGAGAGTGTGTGATGATGAGCTTATCCTCATCAAAAAGTGAGCTCCCCATTCTTTCCCTTTGACCTCTTCGTCCTTATAATATTTTTAGATGGCTTGCTCAGTTAACATCTGTAAGTGAAATTTATTTCTCAAACTTGATATCCCGTCCTTAAATAACTGTTTTGTCTCCAAACACATTGAGTGTCTTTTGGACAAGTTTTAGCCATTTAATAGATTATTTTAGATACAAAGATGTCAAAATAATTTACAATGTAGCATAAATGTTTAAACAAGGTTATGTTTAGTTTTCTCTTAGTTTCTCTTTCTGTGTTTCTGTCTTTCAGCACAAAGGCACGTACATCTGCCTCTATCATCTTGCGTGGAGCGAATGATTTCATGTGTGATGAGATGGAGCGCTCCCTGCATGATGCTCTGTGTGTGGTGAAGAGAGTGCTGGAGTCTAAATCATTGGTACCAGGAGGTGGTGCTGTAGAGGCTGCCCTATCTATTTATCTGGAGAACTATGCTACCAGCATGGTACGGTCTATGCGTACGCAACCTATTGTTCTTGTCTGATAGATGATATGCAGAATATATGTAAAAAATATATTTTCCGAAAATCTAGTTGCACTTTTTTTATTGACACTGTCAAAATTGCCTTGATAAATCTTAATGAAGTCTGTATACGTCACATTTTGTGATCAGGAAAGAATGCAAAAAAAACAAATAAACTAGGGATATCAAGCGATATGTTTATGTACTCGTTTAATTACTCATAAGCTACAATAAATTCTATGTCAAACTACATCAACCACTGAAAATGAGCTGTAGGTCTCAGGACGTTTTTAAAATTGTAAACAAACTAGCTTGTAATTTGGAAGATATAAGAAAGTAATTTTGGATAGCTTAACAACTGTGTGCATAAGCAAGTGAAAATTACTTTCATTAGCGTTTAATGACGTTAAGCAGAACGTCTTCATGTAATGGAACATAAATGTTTTTATATTTTGGGATTTAGGAAAAAACTCCAACATGCAAGTTTGTTTTGGTTTTGGGCTTACCGTCAAGCTTTATGCATTTCTCACTAGAGCCAGAGGGTGCTGTTTATCAGTAAACCCAAAATAGTTATTATTTGATTAAGATCCACGTAATTGTTCTCTTTTAATCCTACTCCCATTACAATTGCTGCCCTGCCTATTTGATGGCATGCACAGTTATACGCGTGGGAGACAGCAAGAGTCCTGGGTGGTGAAAGGGGCAGATAACCAGCTTTGCTGACAGCTGCATCCACCTGCTTGGTACAAACATGCTTAATTTATCTTTGATATGAGAAAGTCACAAACACTTTTTGTTTTTGTATATATATTAACAGGGGAGACACTCAAACAATGTTAAGCAATGCAGAGCTTAAGCTTTTAATATTCAAACAATTGCCGCAGCTCTAAATGTATAGCTAGGGATTTCCGTTGTTTTGTGAAATTGTGTGCGCATTAATGTTTTCCTCTGTTTGCTGTAGGGCTCTCGTGAGCAGCTGGCTATTGCTGAATTTGCTCGCTCTCTGCTTGTCATTCCTAAAACTCTGGCAGTCAATGCTGCACAGGACTCCACTGACCTGGTGGCCAAACTCAGAGCCTTCCACAATGAGGCTCAAGTCAACCCTGAACGCAAAAACCTCAAATGGTGAGTGTTTCACAGGAGCCCACAGGGAAGATTTTCAAGCCATGGAAAATAATACTGTCAGACATGACAAACGTACAATCAGGATTTTGCTGGATTTTGAATGGGTGATATTTTATAGTGCAGAATTTGTGTGGTATTGGTTCAGAGAGTGATGTTTATATCCTTATAAAGTTACATCTTCAAAGTTGCATTCATTGCAATTGGAAAATATTAATAGGATTTTTTTAATTTGTGTATTTTTTTGTGTGTCTGCACTTAGGATCGGGTTGGATCTGGTCAATGGGAAGCCACGAGACAACAAACAGGCGGGTGTGTATGAACCCACAATGGTTAAAACAAAAAGTCTAAAGTTTGCCACGGAGGCAGCGATCACCATTCTCCGTATTGATGACCTTATTAAGCTCTTCCCTGACCAGAAAGAGGGTGGGCCCTCCTACCAGGATGCTGTCCAATCAGGCTCTCTAGAGGAATAAAATCCAGCTGCATTGTATTTGGTGTTACTCTGCTCAGCTTTGTATTTAAAATTGAATCCAACTGATGAGCTGTTAGTGTAGACCGTGCACTTTGTTTGCGTTACTTTTTGTTTTGGTAATATGGTAACATACCTTTTTGTCACGTAGTATAATGTTTTCCCCTCTATTCCAACTATAATAAACTGAAATGATGGTGGGCAACTGTTGATTTCTGTTTCTTTTTTTGGCATTTGATTAACTATTTTCTGTGGTAATTGCCACAGTAAAGGGAATATTCCTTAAGAAAGATTTAAGAGGTTTTTAAAAGGTTTTGTGAAAATACAACACAAAAAGGCATACTGAAAATTCCTTTAATTTTGAAATTAACTTAAGTGACCGGCAAATGCTTCCAGTATTTAAATAAATACAAAACAAACTTTAAATTCTTGCCTGTAAATGGATAATTGTTACAATGCAATTTGATAGACAGTAGCCTATTACAATTAACTGCTCTTCCCATCAATCTGTACAGGAATTGAAAGGAATAGTTAACCCATTCATACAATGAAAGTGGATGGTAAGTTATGATACAAAATAGTTTTGCATAATTTTTTCCCACATCCTAGCTTTTTCCTCTTAGGACTTAAGGAAACATGTCACTTAATTTCTGAGTCATGGGCTAGGGGACAGCGGAGTAAGGAAGCATCAGATTGAGTCATGCACTATATTCAAAGTCCTCTAAAGTCATAAACTAATCTTGTGTAAAAATGTAATCCATTGTTCAAAGATAATATCCCTATATGCTAAAGGTTGCAAAATGTTTAGGACAGCATTGAAGTGTTTTTAAAGGTTGGCAGTATAAATCACCATCCATTTCTTGTATGGAAAACAAGCTTAAAAAGATATTGGTGTGAAAAAATGGTGAAAACATTTAGAAATACTGAACATTTTAAACTATTTTGCTTTTCAGTAGTTAACCTAATTACATTGGCTTCAGCTGGAGACATTCGCCTTTGAACAAACATGGACTGACATGATACAAAAGCGTTAATACAAATAAATAATACAGCATCAAACTTCATCTTTGTAAAAGACATTTCTACAGTTGCTTTGTATACTGTGTGCAGTGTCAAAATCAGTCAAGTTCCTGGATTTCTCATTCAGTTCTAAACATTGAGTTTCTGAGGACCTCTTGACATCTAGTCAGATGTTATAAATGTGATTACTTAGAGAGGGTTTACACCCATTTACACTGGCTAGCATCTCCATGGATCCAGTTGCATATCTGGGCATACTTGGCAGGTGTAATTCTGACTGCCACATTATAGTCCTTTTGTGTACCATTGACATCCACCCACTGGTGTCCAGAGAACACACCAATAACTTTTCTCTTCCATTTCCCTTTTCCTCCCTGTTTCCTGTTTGGCTGTTGTAGCCTTACATACACACCAGCTCCACTAGATCCCTTTTTTGCATCGCAGTACTGGTACAGTAGGTCATTGGATTCCTCTAAGACTGAACAGAAACGATAGACCACCTTCCCTGATTGGTCATTATCAAAACCAGAAAAGTGAATTCTTCCAGCAGGTAAATCTTTGACTACAGGAACAATGCCTAATTCCATGTACCGTGTCTTTTGGGGTTTTTTCAGCTCTAGCAGGGCATAATCGTAGTCAACTGAGACTTCATTGCCTTCTCTGCTCATCCAGCCATTTGGCACTTGTGTTAATTTGACACGAGTCCACTGGAATGAAGGCCTTCTGGAATCGGTCTCTGTTAATTTAGATTGATCTGAATCAGAGCCACGTCTAATACGGTTCTTTCTCTTCCGCCCGTGTTCTTTTTTAACCAATTCTGCTTCAGTGGCTACATCTTTATTTCTTATCTCACCATCTTTTCTCTTTTCAACTCGCCCCATGCCTCCTTGTTGGTGCCCTCTCCTTTTGGAGCGAAGTTTCATGATACCCACTCGGAGCCTCCTGCTTCCTTTCAGGTAGCCTTGTCCATCATGGACACAGTGGGCTGCAGTCAGAACATGTCTTGGGGACACCAGAACCCCAGAACAACCAGTAGAGAGCTTAACTGTGGCAGAAAATGGGTAATTGGTGGTATAATGTTTATCTGTGATCACAAAGCGTCCGTCTATGCCATAAACCTGTCGTTTCCTGCGTTTCAGGTGTCCTGGTGTGCAGAAACCAGAAGCAGACATGCTTTTTGAATCTGTGAGCCCATCCAATTTGATTTTGGTGAAGGTGCGCGTTCCATTCTCATAGATTGTTTCAAACGAGAGTAGATGTTCCAGCTCAGCAGGGCTCAGTTCTGGCAGCTTGTTTTGGCACTCGATACCACACATCACTCCTGGTGTACTGAAATCATCAGCAATGAACTCTGGGCTTTGAAGCCTCACTGTGCTTTGGTTCTGGATCATTGGGACTTTCATCTGCATCAGTCGGCAGTCTTTTTCATACTTTGTGCTAGAATCACCAATATAGACCAGAGATAAAACCACAGCCAATGCATTCAGACCATACAGGAGAGGCAGAGGGCATGCCATTTTGCTTATTTACCTGTAAGGAAAAGAGGTCTGGAGTTACTCCCAACAAAGCCTGGGTATGGATCTTGTTCAGGGGAGGTGCCATATTTGACATCGAGGTGATGAGGAATAGACGTATAGTCCATTACATTTTATGGTCTTTTGGTCACACCTCTTTTTCACAATCCATCTTTTTTTGACCATTTCCATTTTTAATACACTTTTTTGTGTTTTGTTGAATTGATGACTAACACCAAGGTGCACAAGTGCAACCCACTGAACTATACACCTTCCCCCACAGCCTCATTTTCTGCACCAACATTTCAGCTGATATTTATAACAGCTGATATTATTTATTATGACATCTTAAAGGTTAGCTGCGAGAGTTTGTTTAAAATTTTAAATCAAATCTGGATAGTAGCCTGAATGTTAATAATGACACCATTTTCTGGAGGAAAGATAAGAAAAAAAGGTAAGATAAACAATGTACGGTGTTATTGTTACTGATATATAATGCATATGATATATATGATAAATAATACTATGAGAAGAGAATAATTTGTATTATTACCTCTGGTATAATGTGATGAGATACTTATTCTTTGGTGTATTCGCTTTATTTTAGCAATGCAGAATTTAAATGGTACTGTGATGTAAGGGGAGGAAAAGAGAGTTATCGTGTTAGTGCTGTATTTAAACGACACAATGTGTTAATCTTTTAAAAGGAATGCATTACTCGTCATTGGTTTATCTAAGAAATGCAGTTAGTAAGAGGATGCAGAGGTAAGAAGAGAATTGTGTTAATGCTGTATTTAATATATTGAGTAATGTAGTGTGTAAATAATCCAGTGCAAAACAAATCGTCTCCGCCTAATTGGCAACTTTATCTCTGCCTGTTTCTAATTTCTAATGCTCCACATTCAGCTCTTTAAAAACTATAATAAAATACTGTGCACAAACTCACCTCCGAAGTGTATGAATCCGACAAGAGATGAAAGATCCACAACGCGCGACACATCTGACAACAGGTACAGTATTAGTCAGGTGCACTGAAGTGCAAGAGGTCCGTAAGTTTGCTGAGGAGCCCGCTGTTCTAAGGTGCTGGAGGCGGTTGACAAAGGAAACTCAAGAGGGGCGGTAACGAGCAAAGTTAATGCGATCTCATACAAAACACTGTTACTAAATTAACATGTTTATGGCAATAGGTCATGCCTTAATTTATACAAAACACAATTCAATTTATACAAAATGATTTCTTTTGCAATCATCTACATTTAGTCAGAATCAAAAAGAGCATTATTGCCAATTTTGCTTGCACTGCTCTTGCACAGAACACTGCCCCTGAAACTAAAGCTAAACATGTAGTTATATTGATTACAGTGCTTTTTAAAGTAACAGGAACTAATCTTCACTCTCTCCATTGTGTAAAAAAGACATTCAGGTCCACTGAATGTTACAAGTTCAATAAAACAAATATTCTTTATACAAATCCAGTTTCTGACACTCAACCTATTTAACACTTGGTTTACAGATCAATGCTAAATACAAATGTAAATAAGATAAATCAGAAACATGATCATATGGCCTTTGTAGTTTAAAAGCTAAACTGTCTTGATAACAACAGCACACTCAGCTATCAATCAACCACTGAGTTTACAACAGGAGTTTTAAACTTTGCATGTTGTGTGTAGCTAAGTTATGAAGTACTAACTGTGTTTAGCACGTCCTATGAAGAGAACAGTTTGTTGGGTGCTGTCCACTATAAGAACACTGATTTCCATGTGCCTCTGTAATGGCATTCAGAAAAAGAATGAGAACAACTGAATTTGAAAATGAGAAAGAAACTGTGCTGTTCTTATGTTATTTCTTACTGAAAGGCTGTTTAATTTTTAATAATGGAAGCTAACTGTTCCCAGCGTGGTATGCAGAATTTTGTTATTTGTTTAATGAGTGCTTAAAGTAAACAATACAGATCATTTGCATCATATTTTAATAGAGTCTAAAAACCTAATGATATGCTTTTTATGTTTGTTTTTATATAATTTTGAAATATTTTTGCAATATGTGGTGCATTTTGTTGGTAAGCAAAGCCAAAATACGCATCTGTGATGCAGAACCTTTTTCTAGAAAATCTGATAAATCTGTATTGATGGTAAATAATACTATTTAAAGTATTAAAGTAAACTTTAATACTGTTAAAGTTTACAAAGAAAATATTTGTTATACATTGCAAGACTAAATCATGTAAGACATTAAGAGATATTCGGTTTAAGTTTGTCCATTTTGATTCTGTTTGACCACAGTTTGACCACACACATACATAAATATACACTGTCACAACTACAAGATCAACTCAAACTAACAACTCAAACTTTGTGAGTTCTGCACAAAGGTAATAATAAAACTCAGTCTACTTGTTAATGTTATCTTTATTGGTAACATTAAATTCAAACACAAGGAATCAAGACTGATGACAACATGGACAAAGATTTAGAGACAAGTATTACTCCTGATCCCACTCATCAACATGGGGGTGCAGGAGCTGACATGACACAGAATTACAACCGCTATAAACTAACCCACCCAAAGAGGTGAAGATGAAACTTGCTGCTTTGGATGAGGCTGTTATTTGATTTCATGAGATTCACCATAAAACAATAGAAGAGGACAATGACCTTAATGCTTCTAAGTGCTATTTAAGTCATCATCAGTCTTGCGTGATGCAGGATTTGCATACAGCCTTGACCTGGCTCAAGATTTCAAGCTAACCATGTAGTATTCCAGCATAAGATTTCTAATGTATTTTATTTTCAAGAGGAAAAGACAATGCATAATGAAACTATTGAATCTTTAATGTCCTCTGTAGACCAACTAACTTACAAGCTTCAAGGTTAAATAACTCAATTATAACATATTTAATCATTCTAAATACTTATGACTCAACAGTCACAAAAATGTCTGTGTGCAGTTTTAATTACAGCTTAGGCATGCCGAATCTGAAATGAAAGGACTTACAGAAACTTAAAGATGCTGATATGGAGGAAAACCATTGAAAGTCTTAGTCAACAACAGTTAGTAAAAACACTTAAACTACTGTCACAGGTACCCCATCCCTTAACTTTCGTCCATCAGTGAATAAGAATTCTAATTCTATTCTTGTACAATCCTAACTCTGGGCTATGTTGAAGCCATAGCTATTCTGAAAAGGTGTTTCAGAAATCCATATGCAGTATCACAAGCTTGGAAGGTTGACAAGGTTAATTACAAAGACATTAAAGGCAATGTGTTTGAAAAGCTCCCCACCTTGCCAGTAGTGATTTCAGACAGGCACAACAGATTTTTAGTTATTGTTTTGCTTTGCTTACAGAGGTTCAAATGGAACCTTTGCTTCTAAGAAGCTAGTTCATGCTCTTAAACTGAAGTCATATCAGATGAACAACAGTTTGAACACCATGGGAACTAATAATCTTAATGTAGTCACCATGGCAGTGGATCTACAGGTTAAAGATGTTCAACAAAGGAACCCTTACCTGATGAAAGGAGTACCCTGTCAGGATAATCTGAACAAAAATCTGGACAACCTGGTTACACAGCAAGACATGTTCCAGTGGCCACATCAACGGGAAATTGCACATGAAATCAGTTTGCCTGATGTTGATCTAGATGAGGAGGTTCACCTGCTGATTGGTTGCAACCAGCGTGACATACTTGCCCCTCGTGAGACATACTGTGGTAAGCCTCCATGGACTGGTAGCTGATGGTTCTACAACTTATGTCTTACTGTCAATAGTTGACAAGCAGGTGTGGATCAATGGTATAAGCAAACAGTCAAAGGGGATGGCCACTACACACTGCCAATGCCTTTTAATAGAATGCCCACCTCAGCTACCAAGTAGCTTAGCAATAGCTAAACATCGGCTGGACCTTCTGGGAAGGCAGCTAAAGAAGGACCCAATTCTGAAACTAAAATATGTTGAAAGTAATGTAACTCTCTGCAGAAAGGCTATGCAGAGGAAGTTGTTGACATCAACAGAGATGTTGGATGTGTGTGGTACCTCCCACATCACCTTGCGGATAGTACATTGTACTTCAGTACATCAACAAGCATTTTACAGATTAAAGGTCATTATTTTACAGATTAAACTATCTCAGGGGATCTATCCCGCTAGCATAAAACCGAACCAAATAATGGAAAATGCAGTGGACAGACTACTGAAACAATACTGCAGGTGGTATCAATTGAATAGGGCTGCTGTTGTCATGTTGCGTGTAAAAGCTTTATTGCGCAAGAAAGCAAGTGTGTACTGTATTTTTCCAGCACCATCATGGTCAGTGAGCTCCAACAAGCAGAGTTAGTCATTCTTAAATACATAAAAACTGCATCTGTTGGGTCTACCCAAGCCAGCTCCATTCTTAAGCTTAAACCCCTTTAGAATGAAAACAGGCAACTCCTTTGAGGGGGAGGCAGACTAATAACACTCCAACTCATTTCGAAGTTGATTCCACATAGCAATCATCATGTCACCCAGCTGATTATCAGACACTACCAATCTTTACTTGGGTTATGCAGGTCCAGAATGAGTGTTTGCAGAAATTCTGGATGTGGAGTTTCTGGATCATATAGGGATGTGCTGTCATTAACAGAGTTCTCAAGTCATGTCTGCAGTGATGCCAGACTTGCCTGACTTTAGAATGACCCCAGGTGAGCCTCCATCGACTCGTGTGGTCATTCTTGGTAAAGAAGGCACAAGAGATGAGCACAAGAGGTATAGATGTTTGTTTACATGTCTCACTATGAGAGCTATCTAGGTGAAAGTTTAACAATGTAAAATGGATCTTCAAACCACCTGCCACCTCCCACATGGCTGGTGCTTGGGAGCAACATTAGCACAATTCATTCCATCCTAAACACACAGCAGGCTCCAGATAATAAATTTTGCTGCGCTAAGTTCATTGTCAATGTTAGACCAACCACTAAACCTTAGACAAAATCATCTATTGCTTCTCCATTCTGGTACAACTCTGTATCCAGGAGCCTTTGTGAAACAATACCTATACCGACACAGATGGTCCGGTGCAATATTTGGCAGATGTATTCTGGTCCAGATGGCTTAAGAAGTACTTGCCTGCATTGCAACATTGGCAATAATGGCTGTAACAAAAGAAGAATCTTCAAGTAGAAGACCTTGTGCTTATTCTACAGGGTGGGTGAAAAGTAACATTGAATTAAAAATTGGCATTAGCACTTGTAGGCCCGGTTTCACAGACAGGGCTTAATATAAGCCAGGAGTAGGCCTTAATTAGTACTAGTTAATCTAGGGCATTTAAGTACCTTAAATGAATGTAGCTTAATATAGGCTTAGTTAGTCAGAGACTACAGAGTCCTGGAGTAATTTAAGTAAGCTTAAATGAGAACACCTGAGATAGACCTGATTAGGTTGAGTATAAGCACATGCTGTTGGTCTGGTGTCCATTAAAACCTGAAATGGACTACAAAACACTATTGTTGGTTTAAATCTTGACACAAAGCAATGGCAGAGGAAAAAAAGAATTTGTTCAAAAAACTTAAGTGAGTATGAAAAAACACTACTAAAACAAATTTTGACAAACTATCCAGTTATTGAAAGTAAAACCCACACTACTGCTAGTGAACAAAAGAAAAGGAGTGCTTTGAATGCAATTTGCAATGAATTCAATGCAAATGAAAATGCAACCACAAGAACAATACAACAACTTCAGGTGAGATTTCTTTGTTATTATCATTGCA
>JAZGTI010015280.1:0-13521 GCA_036877585.1 Botia kubotai
GTGCCCTTGTGTGAAGGTAGCGCAGGTGTATACTTCACAGTGGTCTGGGTTTCAGGCGCCTGACAGTCTTTGATGTGTAATGTCACCAAAGTGAGGACCTGAAGGAGTATAACAAGAAAAGGCATAATTTGGGACAGAGCCATTGCGTGGGTGAGGGTATGTGTGTAAAAATTCTTCGCATAATGAATTTGTATGTGTCCTACTGCTAGTGCGTTTGTATGAGTAAGTGTGCATGCTCCAATGAATCCAGTATGCTGACTGCATGAGTAAGACAGCCGAAGTTCAGTCAAAATGTCCCACTGCATGAGAGAGCAGTGTGTCACTGGACCGCTTTGAGTTCTGGGGCTTTGATCTGACTCTGCGGCCTGATCCGAGGGTGTCTGGTCTGTCGGGGGAGTGATGGAGCGATAGGGCTCCCTCTCTTCCTCTCACTCCTCGGGCCTGAATGCCTCTCTTCATCCTCTCTAAATGCCACATTATGGGGCAGTTAGGAGTGGGATATCCTGCGCTGTGACCCTGGGGGTCGCAGGTCGTATGGGAACAGACGACAAGATGAAAGGGACTCTAATTATGCCGAAACAAAAACTACCTTGTCTCCAAACAACTATTTTTGGTGGGAAAAGAAAGAAACAAGGGATAGGGAGATCAAGACATTTGTCTCTGGGCTGCGTAACACTTATCGCTATTGGTGTTTTCTCATGGCTGTCTAGGGCCAGACTCTGATTGGTCAGAAGTTGCCCATTATCTGATGGTGATTGGTGGAGGACTCCGGGCACAGGAAGTGGTTCAGCGTGGTTCCCACAGTCCCTTCCTGTGAGAACGGGATACTGTGTGGAATGAGGAGTACAGTACACACACCCAACACCGTGTCGAGAACACAGAGTCTATGTGCATGAGTGAGTTTATGCGTATGCGCATTCCCACATGCCTGCGTGTTAATGTCTGGGGGTCATGAGCTGTCTGCCCCCACTTCTGTTTGTTTCTTTGTGGTTCTGAGAGTGTCTGTGTGTGTGTTTGTCTGTCTCCTGCTGTGTAGGGTGGGTCAGGGGTGTCTGTTTGGTCTGGGTTGGGGCTCTGGGTGGAGTAGTATATAAAAGGGCAAAGCTAGGTTTGGGATAAGGTACTACAGGAAATATTGGTGCTGAAGTCATTGTGTGTTCTGAATAAAGATATTTAAAAACTTTTGTTGCACATTAATGGTTCACAGTCTGGAAAACTGTACAAATATATGTCTCATGTTTTACATTTCATTTGACAATATTGAAAATAATAAAAAATAACAATGACATTTTTCTTTTTTTTCTCTCTTTTTGGGCAGACCATTCAGCCCTGCTATGCTCCAAATGTTTTCAGATGAGAAACCAAACCATTAGTTTATTATATTTTGTGAGGGTTATACTTTAAAATGGTATTTCACTTGTTATGTTACAAAAAAGTTGTTTTGTGAAGTTTTTTTTAAATATTATTTTAAAAAAAGAGATGAGGAAAAAAAAACTTAATACCTTGTAAATACCTTGTAGAATGAACATTAGCCAGAACTGTCAGCATGTTTAGGCAGAAACTTCACTGTCACTACTGAGTGTTCAAAAAGAGGTAGTGGGCCAGAAAAGAGGCAGTTTGGTCAAAAGGAAGTATATTTCAGCAACTGTGCCCTCAGCATCACAATGCTAACAATAGTGGCTTTTCAGTTAGAGGCGCAGGTCTGCTTCCATGAATATTGGCAAATGATATGTATGGCCTCTATCTATTTTTATGGGGGTTTGGTGACAGTTTTTGACACACAGCAGTTCATGAATCCTTCTGTCAGAAGGGGCTCATTTTCTCTGAGTGGGATTATCTTAACTATTCTTTGAGGAATGTAGGAGAAACTGAAACCTTTCTGAAAGGATATTATGAGATTTATATTTGGGCCATTAGACTTAAATTCCTGTTTTATGTGCTTCATCTGCGTATTTGTTGCAATGTATGCATGTGAATTTCTTGTAGAATGACTGGTCTGATAAAGGATTTCGCAATTCTGTAGAAAGTTGGTAATATCAGAGAATGGACATACTAAGAAGAATACAGTAAAAGGTTATTAAATTTCCACATTTGCCAATTTTAAAATAATTAAATTTAAAATTTAATACATTTTAAATTATTAATTTTTTACTTATTTTCCTGGGTATTTTATTTATCAGCGATTATACTCAGTGTGAAAAACAGTATGTTTTTATCCCAGTCCATCCTGAGGATTAAGTTTTAAAAACTGCAAATGCTATTAAAGAAAAATATGTGAATGTTTTGGGTGAAATGCACCTGCATTCAAATCAGCGGTTGACTCTTGGATCTTGCATATCGGCCATCGTGAACTTCAGGCTTCTGTTGTCATGACAATCAACGCGAAGGTTAAAAAGCGACATTGTCTAGGTGAGACTTGCGCATTTGATTCACACATAAATACAGTATGTGTGTCGCATTAAAAGTCTAAATACAGCTCTTCGTGGAATAATATAGCATAGGCGGAGGGTTTATATAGCTGGTTTTATATAATACTGAACATAAAGTCTTCTTTAACCGCCAGTCCGCTTAACCATCATCCGCTTTTTTTTACGTTTGTACTGTTTTGCTGTTTTTTTTAATAATTAAACCAGATTCTACATATGTTTCATGCACAAAAGTGAAGATTCTTTATTTATAAAGTGATTATACATTTAAAACATGTTTAATAGTAACAATACACATTTTGTAATATCATTTAAAACTAGTTTATCCAAATGACTTTACATTTAATTTAACATGGGACCACCCTCACCCTCTCTGTCAGGAATGATGGATGCTTACCATGCTCCTCAGAGGAAACATCTTGAGAACGCATGAATGAGGATACACGTGTGCAACTTGTGAGGACATTTTTTCAGTCAAAACACCTGACGCACACATAATTTATCCTTCATATCTGACAAAACAGTTTTAAGTCAGTTTAAATGTTTTGGTTTAATTAAACCATAAACCACATAACAGTGCATCTTGATTTTATTATATATTATATATATATTTATCAGAACATAGCATATGAGGATACACAGAGGAGCAAGGATATTTAAATTTTCTGATATATCCTTCTTCAATTCATCTATCCTTATGAATCATCCTTGCTTTGTTTCCTTGCTTGCTGGGTGAAAACTAGGGTGTGAGGAAAGGAAGCATGCACACTTTTAAAGCTGAAAAGTACCAATATGCTTTAAGCACTTCCCTAACAACTATCCTTCACTGTAATGTGAAAGGGAACAGACAGGACAAAATAAGTCCATATTACAAAATCTGCCTGTAAAACATCTACTGTACTATATTATCTACATCTACTACTACTTTTTTTGTAGCTTGACAGAAAAATTTGTAAGCCACAATACATGATACTATATGCTTTGGGCCACAAATAGTGTAGTTTTGTCACCTGCCAGCAGGGGCTAACTGGCCCATGCAAACAAGCCAGACCCCTTGGGCTGTAGCTGTCCCCTGTATCAGTTCACATGTTAGCTTTTTTCTGTTCTTTATGCCATTTTGTTACTTGTTATTGGTATGTAGAAATGAGGTCCCAGAAGTACCACACCTGGTCCAAACAGGCCCATGTTGTCCTAATGCTGGCCCCAAACTGGCTGACCGATTTAGGTCTAATGTTGCACTCCCCTGTGGGTGATGGATTGAGGTGAGAGAGAGGTGCAGAGATGATGGCTGACCACCCAGACCTGTCTTTATGAGGGTTAGTAGGAGTTAGTTGGCTTCAGGTCGTCTCAGAGGGTTCAACCGCCCAGATTCCTCAGGGAGATTCACAATGGGACCCTTTTGGAATGCTGTTAGGCCATGTGCCAATGCAGTTTTCCAGGTAGAGTGAGATAACGTTTGTGGGGGTAAGGTTTTGTAGTTGTGTGTGTGTATACAGGGCAGACCTGTGGATTCGTGAGGCCTAACCATGTGATAAAAATGTGCCCATCAGTGTAGGAATTGTAGAAGCACTACAAATGAATTTGTTTCTATGAGAATGTTTAAAAAATACATTGACAAAGGTCCAGTGCTGTAACAAATGCATTTTTGAAAGTATTTTTTAGATTTGTTAATTAAACAGTGGTAAATAAAATGACAAAGACATATAAATACATTTAACGATACAAACAGATCATTTAAAGGGCAGATCTTTTATGAAAGGTTAGATTACAAATGAAATGCCTATGTTCCTACTCGGCGTGACTTTGCAGCTTTACATTGGCATTGAGTTTCTTCCTTTCATATAATTCTTGAGAATTTGTGACGATTGTAATCTTCTGTAATCTTATGTGAACATGTGATGGCCGGTATCACCCACAGATTGGCTCTATGTGTACTGGCTGGGCTTATTTACCAAACTTTCTTATAAGGTTACATATTCATGTCCCTATTGAGCATTGAGTTTTCCTTTTATTCCATGGGGTTTCAGAACCCCCCTTTCCCCCAAACTCACCTAAAAGATGTTTAAATTACTGACAAGAAAAGACAACAAGCAAAGCAGACAGAAATTTAATTCTAGCTCTTTATTACTCATAGAGATTTACGGGTGATTACTTTTAAGTCCTTTTTGAAGCCGTAAAACTCAAAACGTTTTATTGTGGGAGGTGGACTAGGTGATATACTGGGCATGAACATCAAACCAAAACAGGAAAAGAAGTCAGAGTCTCTTAAAATAAGGAATTCTGTCATAGTACAGCTGGTCCTGGGGAGGATAGGTCGTTCTTTCTATCTCTCTCTCTCTCTCTCTTTGTGCTTTATTCTCTATGAATGTACTCCAAAGCAAATAACTCAATTACTTTTTTAAAAAGAAATAGTTTGTCCAAAAATCTAAATTGCAACATGGTTTAATCACCCTCATATTGCGGCCAATCTGTATGGCTTTCCTTCTGCAGCACAAAGACAGAAATCCCAAGTTCTTGCAGTAAGCAAATTGGACATGAAAAGTTTGAAGATGGGTGAGTGAGATTTCTGATTTATATATGCCTTCAGAAACCTTGAGATATAGTGTATGAGTCATATAAACTACTTTTATGGTATATTTATGGTGCTTGTTGTTTGTTTGTCTCTGGTCACTGCATGTTTATTTGTTGTGTTTTTTTTTGTCATGCTCACTGTTTATAACTTGCTATTTGCTTATTAAATGGAAATGAATGAGTCTGCTTTCTAAGTAGTGCATTATGAAAGAGAGGAAGTCGACATTTCTTTGGAACGCTGGCAGACTCGCACATGCCACAACTTATACACGTACACACTCACTGTTCTCCGCATCCCTCATTCAGCTAAAGGAGCATAACTGTCCTCAGAGGACCTCTTTAGTTCTTAATGATCTGCCTTCCCTCACTGTTCTCCTAAAAGCTCAGATTAAGGAGACATGCAGATGGATCTGTGAAATCTGTCAAATGAGCCATGACAAAGGTGACCGATAAAGATGTGGAATTCTTTTGTAGCTTCAAATGAAACCAAATGCTTAAGGAAATAGTTCGCCACAAACATGAAAATTCTGTAATCAGTTATTCACTGTCATGTTGTTCCAAATCCTTATGAATTACATTCCTCCTTGGAGCACAAAAGAAGACATTAGGCAGAATGCCCAAGCTGTTCCTTACCATAAATCAAAAGCATGTGATCAGGGGCTGTCAAGCTACAAACACACATTAATGAAGTTGTCTATATGTTATAATCACTTTCGTCCATGTGTTTTGAAGACATACTGTAGCTTTATGTTAGGAACAAGCTGAGGCTGAATGTTATTCATTTTTCCCTTCAAACTTTGTGCATCGTGATCGCTTTGTGTGATCAGTTGTATGATGTTAATCCAGCCATGATGCATCTAATTTAAGTTTTAGACTTAAAGTGTGTTTTTAAAGTGTCCATTCCTGTGAATGGTGAAGTATTGCAGTTTGAAGATGAGGAAAACTATTTATTACCAAAATGATCTCACATATTACGCGGATCAAGGCGTGTTATGAATAAGGGAGTGTGTGAGATGTGCTTTGAATATCCTTTGGGTTAAATGTAAATTCTTAAGATGTTTCAGACTTATGTATGATTTAGATTAGCACCATTTTACATTTAATTCACATCTAAAAGAGCATCTCAGGCTAGAAAGGTACGTGCCTGTTGGTTGATGTCACTGCCTGATCACTTCTGTACATAGATAAACACACACACAGTACAACACTAATGCACTCAAACTCCCAGACAGACACTTGACAGTTGGCAGTGCCAGGCCTGTGTTGGCCAGTGTAGAATCACAGTGATCAGACATGACAAGGCATGCAGTCTTATCCCCAAGCAGCATGTAGAGCAGGCTTAGTGTATATATATGTGTGTGTGTGTGTATGGAAGATGAGTAAAGAAGCAAAGCGAGATCTCGTCTGCTGTTGGATCTGCGCGGTAAGAGATGGGAATATGTTGAATGGTGAAATCTTGACTTTGGACCGATCAGTGTGGATTTAGAGTTGCTTCCTGGCAGGATGGGCTGCAGCAGAGAAGCACTTCTGACAGAATAATCACCCTGAAGCTTAGCACACACACACACACATGCACACATATCCTCTCATCTCATCGCTGCAATGATAAGTTTATGCATTACACACACACACGCATGCACATGCACACACACTCACAGCAAGGTGAGCAGGTGACACAGTGTGTGTGCGCGTTCATGTACGATCATCTAGATGATGTCCACAATGGAAGATCTGTGAAGTCTGCGCTAAGCTCTTATGCATTTATCCATCTTTTTATCCTCTCTCTCTCTCTCTCTCTCTCGCATTTCTCTCGCTCACAGATTAATAAGACTCGGGTAGCCACAGTTCCGACATATGCTAATGGGAGTAGCGCAATACGCAAGATCCTAAAACTCAGATATTACTTTTTATATAAGGCGCCCAGATAAGCACACTAGCATAAGATGCTTAAGGCTTGTGTGGACTGAAAAATAGGCGTAAAAGAAGACGTAAAGAAACACTGGGAGAGGCCACAGAGCTCTCATTAAAATGCATAATTGGATCAGACAGGCAAACCTGCATGATTGTAGGCATACAGCCCGGTACATACAGTAGAGTGACCAGACCAAAATCTAAATATATTCTGGTTTCAGATCTTCCGAATATATTTGTATATTATATTACCTCACTGGCTTAAAATGAAGTTGCTTCTATGTCCTTTTAGCCTCGGGTGTTTGTGTGTTCAGGGGGTCAAGTTTTTGGCTGCTTTGCAAGTACATCACTCGTTCAGGATAGTCACTGGCAAAATGCTTAATGCTGTGCGTGTTCCTGTGGTGCCATCGGCCAACCAACTTTGCTGTGACATAATTTTTCACACAGCTCCTACAGCAATAAGTCACATGATATTTACAGCTCAGGTGATTGGCTCAAAGAAACCTGCATGCATCATGAGCATTGTCATTGAGATTAATAGCAATGCAAATGGTTAGCTCACTTTACGTATGAATGAAAATCTGGTTACCACACAACACACCAGCATATACTTACCGTCTCACAGACACACACAAATACAATGCTGTTTTGCCCTCTCCTGCTTTTCAGTATCTGAATGGCCTATCTTATTGCCTCACAGTATAAGGTGGTTTTCTGTGTGAGAGCCGCTGGGTAACCGGAGACACTGCTTTATCTAACCTTCTCTCTCTCTTTCTGTGTTTTTTGCGGGGTTTTACAGGTGCTCTGATTAGATTTGATGGGCCATTTGAATGTGCTGAGCACAGCCGGGCTCCTCCTGTTTCTGTCTGATAAGAACCAGAAGCTGCTTTCAGAAGGCAGCGTTTCCGCGACATTAGCCCCACGGCGCTAATGGGCTCCGTCAACGCAACAACAGGTGTTTTTGCAGCACAGATCATCTCGCTGTTGCTCTTTCAGGGAGGTGTGGCATCATGCATCATGTGACCTCGATTAATACACTGAGAGATGTTGGGATGAAGGAAGAATGAGACTTGTGTGAGACGCACTTAAAGCTGCGCTGTTAAAGCCATGATTCTCAGCCCTGTCCTAGCCCCCATTGCTGAATCATTAGCTTATTAGTAAACACCCTCAGATTGAAATGTGACATTCTTGGGGGCACTAGAGGACAGGGTGGAGAATCACTGAGTTAAAGGATCAGTCAGGGCTGTAACCACCTTAGACATTTAGGGGACGTGTCCCACACTGTATTCAGAGTACTGGTTGGCCGAAATATGGTCATATGACTTGACAACTAATCGTTGACATCATTGACATTTGATTTAAGAGCTTTTTGGTGAATTAAGATTTTATCATCATGAGGGTGTGTCAACTTTCATTTTTTGGCACACTGTTCCTTTAAGCTTCTGATAACCAACTGAGATTTATCCAGTTTGCTACAAAAGCTTTTCACTTATCTACTGGTCCTGTTCTAGTGAGCGCATCCTTTTCTTCTCACAGGGAAAGATTTTCAGCACACACACAGATGACCTTTGCTCCCTGGCGAAGCTGCTAATAAGCTTAAATTAGTGTCTAACAACTTGGAAACATCAAGTGCTTGACTGCTCAACAATAATGACATCTGCTTCAGACAATTCAATTAGTGCCACAAACACCAGCAAAAGGTCTTCAGAGAGAGAGAGAGAGAGAGAGAGAGAGCATGTTAGAGGAAGGGTGTGAGCCTCTAGGGCCTTGTTTGTCAGTGCATTTGTGTCTGTGTGTGTGTATGCGTGTTTGTCATTGTGTTACCTACTGCTTTGGCTGGAAACTGTCACTGTGTCTAATCAAATTTTGAGAGCACCAGTGGCTAATGCGGACCGCTGCCATCAAGTTGCCCATTTAAAGCCCAAATGATCTGATTGCTGGAGTTTATTAGAAAATGGAGAGGCGAGGCTTACAGTCTTGGGAACAAGGGAAGTTGTTTAGTCTACCTATTTAGATCCATTATCAGTACTTTAGGTTGGAGATGTTTTAATGTTTTAATGTGATTTTGGTTCATGGGTGGAAGTGCCTGATTACTTCCTGTTTGTCTGATTAAGGACACATGAACAGATCAGGTAGCCTAATCTCTGTGAACTCCACACACAATTGGCATAACGGAGGAAAAACAGCAAACACATCAGCATCGTTTTATTTAATTAATGTCTCTCCCACAGGACATTATGTTAATTGATCATATGTCAGATTCTCCTCCATAACTATTTGAAAGCTGCTACAGGCACTAAAGGGATTTTAATTTTTTGTTTTTTTTTAATAAAGTCTTGTACGGTACTACATACAACCTTAATTGTAACATTTATCAACAAATATTTAAAAAATAAGAAAAAATATTTAGTCCTTTTTTTATTCTTTTGCGAGTTTGCTACATGTAAAATATCCTAAAAATATACAACAATTACTCTGTAGAAAATAGACAAACAAAGAGAAATCAAATATGGGGTGGGACTTCCTGTTTCTCTAACCAATGGCACATAGGAGAAGCGTTTGGGAAATAAATTTGAAACTAATTCTGTTACAACCTACAATAATATGCTAAAGTTTATAGTCATATTATAATATTAAAAAGCTGTCAACAATTAATACTCTCCAAACAATATTAATACAATCATACTTTGGCCTAAAATGTCTTTTCTAAAAGCTGACCAACTATCTCTGACAAAGTGTATCAGAGAGCAGGGGATCGGGGGAACTCTAGAACTGTCCAGACAGGAAGAAATGTTAGCTCACTCCAAAATGGCTGCATTTCATCAAGCTGTTACGGGGAGTGTGTGCGAGAAAAACAAGGTGTGTGTTTGTACGTGTGTGTATTTGTCATCCTCAGCGACCTTGGAGAGTTCCTGGACAATGAGCACCTTTATTCCCCACAGACCCACATCATGGCAATGCTAGGTGGAGTAATGAGGTGTTTTCTTTGAAAGCGAATGAAAGACCTCAGCTGTTTTTGTAATCTGTGCCATGTCCCATCATTATGAGGAAAATGAAAGGAGACTTTTTTGTTGACTTTTTCTAGTGTTGAATGTGTTGAAATTGCTTATGCTTATTTTGGGGTGCAAGCGTATATTAGACCTTGTTTTAGTAGGTGTAGGTGGGCGGGTGCCTGTTTGCTTTGTGAGAAACTACCCACAATGCACCTCTGAATGTGTAAAATGTGCTTGTGTAAGACATTGGGCCTGTGTATTGCTTGTTTATATGCTCATCAGTCAGTTATTTGTTTACATGTGTGTGCATGTTTGTGTGTCTCTATATGTGTGTCTATGCCACACTGTCCCTTTATAACTCCCATACTCCGCCTCCTGATCTTTATCATCACTCTGATTTTATTTGGCAGTCTCGGCTAATCAGAGTCCAACATCTGGGCAGTAACCATGGTTACAGGACAGCTGGAGTGTGCAAAAGAATGGGAGGCGATCGACGGCCGTGTCCCCAGAGAGAGAGAGAAAGAGAGAGAGAGAGCGAGAGAGAAAGTGATGGACAAAGAGGTTAAAAATACATACACAGGCCTGTATACACATAAACACACACATACTGACTTAGAAGCTGTATAAGCAGGGGGACCTCTCACAGACAGTTTTTTTGACAGGTTTTACTGTATTTGCGAGGACATTTTTAAACATTAAGGCCATACAAGTATAACCGAACCTGTGTATACACATATGTACAAACATGCACTGTTATTTTATGTAAATATGTATAGCTATTTAGAATTACAGGCCTTACCGCTGACCCTAAAATAATTTCTTTTTAGTTTTTTTCTGTAAAGAAATATTTCTGTAAAGAATGTTTCCAAATGTCCCCAAAGAGAGGTTTGTTATATTTATGTAACTTCTGTGGACAATTTTGTCCCCCAATTATAGGTTAATAAACATGTTCACCTATATAGAGGCACCACCGACTTCTGCTAATAAAAATGAAAGTTTCTCTAACCCTACCCAATGTTGCTTTTTAGAAAACAGTTCTCTCTTTATGATTTGATTCAATTCAATTGAGGATGTCCCCGAAGGGAGTCAGATTTGGCTAACCTCTGGGAAACAATTTTTTCTTCAAGTATAACTACAGTAAGTAAACCCACACACACAGGATGACCTGGAATGTGGGTTACATCATTCCCCATTGAGTTCAGCACCCCACCCAATACAACACACACCCATGGGAAAGGGTGTGTGTGCGAGTGTTTGTGCTCTCATGTTTGTGGGCTCTGCGTTGCAGTGTAGAAGATGGATGTTTTAGTGACTTGCTTGGCTGTTTAGTCACTAAAATATCTGTAATTGGCTTTTATTTGCTGTCTTTATGATCATAGATATGTAAATATCATATATCACTGGAAATGTCCTTATACAGCTATACAATAAGTTACAGCAGGATATATGTAGGAATTAAGGCTGTAATTGAAATAAAATGATTCTTTTTCTCATTCAGTTACTTTTAATGAGAGAAAATTAATTAATAGTCATGTGTATAATTATTAGGTTTGGCAGCCTGTATGTAAGATATTTATATCATACATCATTTATGTGTGTCTGCGTGTGTGTCTGCATGTGTGTGTGTGTGTGTGTGTGTGCAACACACACTGGCACACTGAAGTTTATTCATCCTAGTTGAAACAGCAAAAGTTCAAAGTTCATTGCCCTAGCATAATACTATAGAGGAGGAATGCAGATAAACTTTGATTCACTGTTATCATATCCCTCTGCCCACTTGGTGGCAGAGTCCACAGTTTGTGCTGGATTTTGTTTGGCTGTCTGACAGCTGTAACTGCTTATAAGATAAGTTAGTTGTAAAATGGTCAGCTTGATGGACTAGAGATGTATTTTTACTTTCACTTTGGGTGTGAGAGGTTCTGTTGTCAAATTTGACATAACATTTTCTGAGGTGGCTTGGCCACTGATTAAAGATTTGAAGGTTTAATGGAGGTCTAAGTTAAACCCTGCGAGTGGTTTTCTCCAAATGATTACCATTTTGCATTGTAAAGTCAGTTGCTTAGGATTAAAACATCTTTAGTAAATGGCTAATTAGTTATTCCTACATAGTGATGAACAGTTTTCCAAGTCCATGTTCCATGTAGCCATAATCATAACATTTTTGTATCGTTTTTGTGTTTTGAAATTTTTTGAAATAGATGAATTTGATTGAAACAGTGAACACTTCATTTATCAAAAGATACCAGAAGTCTGTATACAGACGGGGTCAATGAAAACAGACAGGGAGGGATATCTTTGTGTGTTTTCTTTATGATGATAGATATCATAAATCACAGAAAGCGTGTGATTGCATTAACATTTTATGCTATAAAATTATGCTGTTTTACGCTACTTTATTGCACTATACAACGCAAAAAAACGTTTTTAGTTTATTTTACATTTAATTAATTCATTAAAAGATTGAAGAATTAAATACTGTCATATGGAGCCTGAATAATACAAGCACCTCATTCACACCGCAATGAGCCACATGAATGTAAATGTAATATATTGTGCTCCACAGTCACGATACACAGTGTGTAATTCTGTGGTTGCTGATATTGCAATATAACCTAGTAATGTTCTTCAATAATAAGCCACAGTCTGTGAAATAACAGCACACAGCACAAGCAGAGATATATGAAACGGTGTTGCGGCACTACAGCGATGAAGCATGCTGTGCTCTATCACAACAAAAACAGCACGGAGAGTTCACCGTCCCTCTCTGAGTCGTACCCTCAACCTTCATATCTGTTCCTCTGCTCTCACACGCACGTATATACAGAGAGAAAACACAGTTAATAAGGTCCATTGCACTTTCCTCCCCCGGGCGACTAAAAACCTCATTTACCCAGGTCTGTTCGGCCAAGACAGGAAGCTCAACCCCCCTTCATAACTACATTAAACTGAGCTAACGGATGAGCCCTAGGACAGGAGACTGGGGTCCCACCATTTAAGAACAAACTGCTTGAAAGAAGGAGAGGGAGGGAGAGAGAGAGAAAGAGAGAATCAACAAGGTCGGGAGGCAAAATACGCCAGACTGTAAAATCTAATCTCTTTAAAAGCTGAGGACACGATTCGCCAATTTCCATGTCATATGGGGTCTGAGATCAGGTAATGTGAAAATGATGTTGTGTTGGTCCACAGTTGTTGCTATCACAGTGGGGTGATGAAGTTATGGCTATCAGATCTGCATCTCTTTCATGGTGCCTCTCTGTCTGATTTCGCGATGTTATTTATACCAATAAGCCCATTAAACAGGAGGGTTCATTACAACCATCAATCATGGGGCTAGATCTCCCAGGACGTATGTTCTGAGAACTGTTCAGGTCACACTGAGAGCACACACACACACACACACACACACACACAAACATGCCTCTTTATCATCTGATCACCTTTGTGGAGCTGCGGGTAGAAATGTAATATGCATTAATTATTCAGCACAGTGTTAGGACATTTGTTAGGAATTTGTCACAGCTAGTTGTCACACTTCAGTGAATAATAAGCCTTGATGCTGTTTATTGAACACACATTGACCTTTTGTGACAACATGCTCTACTGCTGTCATGCTATGGGTA
>JAZGTI010015281.1:0-13520 GCA_036877585.1 Botia kubotai
GCCCGTTCATACCAAAAAATGATAACCATAAAGATAACTGTAATGATAAAGGTATCACACACCAGTGGATGATAACACTTATTCTAAGCACACACAGTTCATAAATAAAGATGCATTCATATTGTTTATCGACATTTATAAAGCTTTCCATACGGTTGAGCATTTATATAGTAGTAGTATTAGTAGTAATACTAATAATATAAATGTGAAAGCCCGTTCATACCAAAAAATGATAACCATAAAGATAACTGTAATGATAAAGGTATCACACACCAGTGGATGATAACACTTATTCTAAGCACACACGCTGCAGTAAATGCACAAGCCCTTTTATTCAAATGGATTTGATTGGCTGTCAATGTTTTATCATCAGCTGGAGAAAAATCGCTTCAAAAGTAACCATATTGGTTTTCATGTATAAGAACATACATATATACTTATGCTTTTTCACTGTCTGTTTAGAAGGAGAACTTATCACAGTGGACAATGAGCCAGATCCAAGTATGTTTATTTTTTTGTATAATAAATATTTTTGTATAATCAGCTATTTCCTATTTACAGTTCACACATTCATTGTTACAGTATCTGTGTGTGCAGGCACCATTGAAAAGGTCATTGGACGGGCAGCTGGAGGAGATTTTTGGGATGCTGAAAAAAGCTGAACGAGGAGCCAACTTTCACCCTCCCTATACAAGCTTTTGTGTCTAATTTTTTTCAGACGAAAACTGATAGTGTTCTGCAGTCTGTGTTGTTTTGCTCTGGTAAGGCTGTTCAAACAGCAGCCAATCAGATTGCTCCACCATCACCTGCAGGTTCACAGAGGACGGGGACTTTAGGAGGATGTTGAGTTGTTGGTCAACCCCCAAACAGCTCAAGAAGAGAGCACCCATACTGCAACAGCAGATCCAAAAACACTATCCAAACTCTGACCTTTTGCCAGCAGGACAGTAACACATTAGAAAAGGTAGACTAACTGCTCATCACCAGCAGACCACCACTGAGCAAACAACAAAAGCATTTCAGTCAAGTCAACATAAATTCAAAATTGACCCTATTTACTTTCTTCATACACATTCCTGGTCTTTCAACAGATGATTCGTTACCATTACTGTAATGATAAAAATTTAACTGTTTTTGCTTCAGAAGTTAGGCTGTGACCTGTCACCTAGGCTGTGTTAATGTTAACCAATAGCCACAGATCTATTTAGACATTGTTTTACGCTACTGATGCAGGTAATGCAACCTTTAAAAAAATCTTATCAATGGTTAACACAGTAATTTCATGCCAGATAAAGGTTCAGCTCTGCCTTCGTTTCAGTATGAAACATGTTTTTCTCAACATCAAGTTTAAAAAAAAAATACATTTAATTGTTGTGGATTTTAATTCTTTACCAGCACCTTTTTTCAGCCTTTTTTTATCCAAAGCAATGTAAAGGTGAATACAATCCATTTATATTGATTTCTGTAATTGTACAAAACCCAAAAGGAAATTATGTTTGTGATTCTTAATTTAACAAAGCCATTCAAAGAGTACTGTAGATGTTTAACCTTTTCAAATGCTTGACGTTCCCCAAGCTTCACATGGGTCTAATGTGATACTATACCATTTTAGTGGTTTAAATTCGGCAAATGTAACTAAAAACAATTCCTCAACACTTTACCATTCACTTACTACTCTTTATATGGTAAGAACTGTTCCTCTCACTCTGGGGAAATGTCACTTTTTGAAATTGTTACACTTTTTGACTGCTATAATAAACTTAAACCTGGAAAGTCATTAATAATACAGATTTCTTAATGATAAAAAAAATTACACAATGTTCAAAAATTCACCAGCATTAGGATGCTATGTGATTTGGGATGCGGGGGTCCTAATCTGGCACTCTAAGTAGTAGGAATATTGTAAGGCGTTGTGTGAAAATAGAGGATTTTTTAAGGTTAGTCAGAGTAACAGAGAGAGCATTTAACATTTTGCCCAAATAACCAACAAGCCTAATCTACAAAGTTACATTTACAAGTCGGAATAGTTCTGATTGGAAAAACAGGATGATCAGTAGGTTTTTTTTAAATGTTAAATGATGTTACACTTCAGAGCATTGGGGATTAATCAGGTGTCTGCGATAAAGGTTTTTTAAGTTGTTTCTTGAGGGTTGTGATGTCCGCAGATTGGGTGGAGGCTGGGAAGAAGAAACAGAATATGTTGGGGGTTTTCAAAGTCAAAAACACTGGGCCATTTTTATAATAATTGAAAATATTGAAATGATAACAATGCTAGCTCTGTGTAAAAGGACTACATAATTACTGTCCATCCCAATTTTAAAGTTTAAAGTCAAATTGCGTGTTAGATATCGATAGGTGTTCCTGTAGCTTAGTTGGTAGAGCATTGCGCTAGCAACGCACAGGTCGTGGGTTTGATGGGAGCACATGCACAGACAAAATAAATTTAATGAACTAAGTTGCTTTGGATAAAAGCGACTAAAAACACTCCATTGTCGTAACTCATAAGACAATTGTATATGCAATTGCAAATGGACTTTTTTTTTCATTTTGCAGATATTGCACATTTATATAAACCTTTTTAAAATTTGAATTGTGTCAGCTTTTACACCCACAAATAGAAAATGTGATTGCAAATTATTTGCAATTAAAATGTCCTCCAAAAAACGCTCCATAGTTCCTGGCTGTGCAGTTCATTGGCTAAGACGTTAGCCAATCATACACACAGACGATTACACTCGAATGTTCTTAAAGGGGAACACTCAAATCTGACTTTTTTAAACCACAGAACTAAAAAATAACCCAGAAAACTAGCATAAATTAATTTCAAATATTGACAAAAAAAACTTCGGTAACGCTATTACACATCAGACAAAAAAGTCATGACCCTTTCAAAATTGTTTATTTCATATTTCATTGAAAACACCCCAGCATGAAAAGATCTTACAAAACCTTCACCTGCCCAGACAGTTGATTTCCCTAGTTTTTGTGTTTTTTTATTGACAGTAATATGTATGACAGAGTTCAACACAGGTTTTTTTTCCATTGGCTTTGAAGGTCCAGCTTCCGTCTCTATATCTTTCCTGGATCTTCTTTGAGTGTAACGGTCCTGTTAACGACCAGCTAGGAAGGAAAAGATGAAGCACAATATAAACAATGTTTTCCTCCAAAGTATGTCAGAGCCCTTATAAAAACATTGTGGTGGTGTTTGTGAACATACCTTTTCAGCTGTGCTGTCAGGATCCACAGAGAAATAACCCACTCGCTCAAACTGAAACTTATCAAACATTTTGGCTGCGCTCACAGAACGATCCACCAAGGCACTCTGAATCACAGTCAGGGAATTCTTATAGAGAAAACAGTGACAGATAAAAGATTTGTTCAAATGTTTTCGCTAAAATGTCAGAATGCTGTCACAAACTGCTGACAAATGTCTAACATTTACTGTCATAGCCAAAAATATAGGCACCTATGAAATTCTGTCAGAAAATGCAACCCTTCTCTCAGAAAATTGTTGCAATTGCAAATGTTTTGGTACTCACGTTTATTTTTTTGTTTGACAGACAGAGAAGAAAACTCAAATCTGATACAATTCCACACAGAACCACAAAAATGCACTGGACAAAATTATTGGCACCCATAACTTAATATTTGGTATCATCCCCTTTGGAACTTACACCTCTCTACTGGAATTTTGGACCACTCTTTTGCAAACTGCTCCAGGTCATTCAGATGTGAAGGATGTCTTCTCCCAACTGCTGTTTTGATATCTCTCCACAGGTGTTCTATGGGATTCAGATCTGGACTCATTGCCTACCACAGCGTGACTTTTCATTCAGATGGCGACGGATAGTGTGAGCTGACACTGTTGTACCCTGTGTCTGCAGATCAGCTTGAATTTGTTTGGAAGTTAATCAGGGTTCTTTATCCACCATTCGAACAATCCTTTGTTGTAATTTTTCATAAATTTTGTTGTTGAAATTTTGCCATGGGCTGTAAACCTCTTGATGATATTATGCACAATGGACAAAGGAACATTAAGATCTGTGGAGATGGAATTGTAGCCTGCAGATTGTCCATGTTTTCCCACAATCTTTTCTCTCTTTACACTTCTTTCTTTTCTTTTTCTTCACAACACAAAAAGGTTGAGTCAACTTTTCTCCATTTTAACTGGTTGCAAGTGTGATTACTATATTGCCCACACCTGTTACTAGTTATTGACAAGGTGTCAATAATTTTGTCCAGTCCATTTTTGAGTTCTGTGTGAAATGTTATCAAGTTTTTTGTGTTTGTCCAGTGCAAACAAAAACAAAAAGCACGTAAATACCAAAACATTTGCAATTGGAACAATTTTCTAAGAGACGTGTTGCATTTTGTGACAGAATTGCAAGGGTGTCAAGATTTTTGGCCATGACTATATATAACAACATTCATTTTGTGCAATTGCATGCTTTGATTTATTAGAAGTGAGGCTTAATATCCTGGCCTGTATCAACTTGTCATTAAAGTATTACAATGTTTTGCCTTACTGGGTTTATGTCACTCAGGAATCCCGCAGGGACCTCAGCTGGGTCCTCTGGGTTTTTATGTAGGAAGCTGTAGACAGAAACATTGGGTACAGGACAGTGAGGATAAACTACAGACAGACAGTTAAAAGGCACATCAGCTAGGTTTACATGCAACCAAATAATCTGTCAGTAATCGGACTGATGGATCAACAGGACTGAAAAGCCTTGTGCAGAAATTTGTTCTAAATGTGTGTAAATCAAAAGAAATATCAAGAGGAAAAATGGAATGGTATTCCGAGACATTAGCTTCCCAGGACAGGACAAAGAAATCCATTCTTTTGTTTATAAATTGATTGCTTACATTGAACACTTGTGTCAGGGGTTTATAACAAACTTAACCACAATGTATGAGGAATATCAACACTATTCTACCTTAAACACAATACTTACACACAGCATGTTGTTCTAAATGTTACTTACAGGCATTCGTACAGACGGACTTCACAGCACAGGGGCTCGCTCACCCAGTGAATGAAGGCTTTGGGTTTGTCCACAGACTCAGAGCTGGCACATGTGACCTCCAGCTCGCACACTTTACCACATTCATCCTGAGACAGAGAACAAAAAAAATATATACACAGCTTTACACCAGTTTACAGCTCCTACGAAAATTAGGTGCCAGTCAAAGGGTCTAGGACAATACAGTTTACTGGACAAATAGAAGAAAAGTCATTTTAGTTCCGTTTTATGCTTTAAAATGATGGACTGATTTAAAGGTAGTGCTAAAACTATAAATTGAAACCAGAAACAATCACAACTAGTGTTATTACAATACTAAAAATATAATTGCAATATCCAGGTTAAATATCTCAATACCAATACTGAATCGATACCTTTGCAAGAAAGTAAAACAAAAAGTAATTTATTAACAGGTGACTGAACACATGGAATGTAACATACGCATGATTAAACAAAAACCCTGCAAACTCTCACCTAACCAGTATGTTTCAGCCCTGCTTAAGCAATAATTCTTTATTTAAAAGCACAATAACATGTCACCATAAAGGCTGTGTTGAACAGCAGCTCACAGTCTAGTCTACAGGTCTACTGATTTCAGTGTTTACTGTGTGCTAAGGTAGAACAGGAACATAAACCATTTTAACTTTAAAAGGTTTCATTTATTCCTATTAATACTTTAGCGAACATGAAAAATGAGAAATTTATTTTACAGCATTTATTAACCTTTGTTAATGTTCGTTTATACCAATACAATTATTCATTGTTCCCATTAGTTCTTTGTGCATTACTTTGTGCAACAAATGTTAACGTATACAACTTTGGATTATTAAACACAGATGTGAACATTAAATTTATAAATGCTGTAGAAGTATTGTTCACTGTTTACTAATAATAAAGTAAACTAATAATTAAAAATGAACCCTATTATAAAATACTATTAAACAATATGTTCACAGCTGTCAAGCTACACATTTAACTTTTTTATGTGTTAAATGTGTTAAAATTTTTTGAAGGGGTTGGTATATCGTGCAACAGTAATGACAATATAGTCTTGGAGAATTACTAAACCAGAGAAACACGTGACGTGCGTTTACATTTTCCGACAGGACACGCATGTCTGAAAGGACACTCACATGGTCAGAGTAAAGGAAGTGCGACAATGACGTGCTTAGGATAATTAAATAGCAAAAATAATTACACAATAAATTACATTTATCATAAGACCTCATGGTAACTGCAGGTTTGTTCTTCAATAGTATGTTCATAACACATTACAAGATTTACCAAAACTTGATTTTTCACTGTATGGTTGATAATTTTGTGAAATTGCCCACGTACGCCATTTGTCCATCTAGATTTTAAATGCTTAAACTCTGCGTTGAGAAACCTAATGTGGGACAACATCTTTGTGATCTGACATTGTTTTAGCGAACTACTGCACACTGCTATTTCCTGTTGTTAGAGGATATTCTCCTCAACCCTGCTGTTACAAAGAACAGTATGTTGATGTGCACGTCAAGTATAAATGACTCAAAGAATATGTAAAGCTTTACATATATAAAGAAAGTGCTTTCTAAATGTCTGAGAGGTTTCTCTTTCTTTAAAAGCCAAGAGAAGTTGATTAGGCCGACATTCAAATTTAAATGTTTCACATTATATTAACATTGACTTTTTTTAATTGTCTTTTTTATCTGTCACAATGACACATTATTTGCAGTTATCGTCCATATTTGTAAAATTCTATAAATAATAAAACATATGGTTAATGCAATCTCTGTGACTATATTTCCACCAGACATTGTGCCTGGCTAATTTGAATTTGTTGAACATAAGTATGTTGACTTTCTAAACTTTAAAAAAGATTTGATTTACCAGCTAACAAAAACCCTACTATAAAGCAAAGTATTATGAATTTGTACCTTTGTAATATAGAAATTCGACCCTGTTGAGATTGTGCCAAAGGTTACAAACCTTGATAACATGCTGCACAGAAATGACGTAACCTGCATGCCTTAAGCCTACTGGCTGATCTGGAGTCAGACGCTTGTAGCCCTTCTCCATCACCTACAGCAAACACAGATAACCCGCAGAAATGACTTTATCTGCCACACTTCAAACACAGCCATTTAAGTCGCACAAATGCACGCATACCTCCCTGAAGTCAGTCTGCTCAATAAAGATGGTCTGTGAGAAGGGAATCATGTGACTTCCTCTGGATTCACTAGCAGGGAAGTCTGGGACTCGAACCTCCTTCTGCAGATGAAACAAAACGGCATGTGAATCAATAAAACCTGATGTAAGTGAAGCCTGTGCACATGCATGCCTGTACCTTTGCATTGGCAGGCAGATTGGTGATGGTGACTTTGAGGGGCTCAAGCACAGCCATAGCGCGAGGGGCAGTGTCATTAAGCACCTCCCTAACACATGCCTCCAGGAGGTGTGGCTCCATAGTGGTTTGTGCAACTGTTACACCCACCTAAAACAGAACATTTGATGAAGAGATTAAATTGCATAACATTCTGCATAACACTGTAGTGTGGTGAAGAAACACCCACTAAGACAAGAGACCAATCACAGCTCACTTTGTTTTTACATTTAGGGGCAGGGTAATCTGAAACAGATTATACCACAACATACCTCTGAAAGCTCAGTACAGCAAAAGAAAAGCACAAATTTGTCAAGACTTTGCGTCCATCCATCTGTGCAAACCTACTGATTAGTTCCAGTTTTCTGACTCCCCACATCTGGTAAAAACTTTCTAACAACTGTTGAAGTTAGGCTTATTTAAGCCTTATCTTATTGAAGGGTAGAACTTTTGTAAATGCTTTCTAATGCATGTGCAATATAATTCAAACAATCAGTGTCTGAACTTTAACTGCATTATTTCCTCTAAATATTCCGTTTCACTCACAAATGTGTCATATTACAATGAGTCAAACGAATAATAAATAGACATGTTGTATTCTGTCAGATCTTTATTTCTCTCTTGCTAAATTTCTGTCCCATTTTTCTAGCATTCTTACCCGGGCACAGAAATTGTTGATGGCCTGTGGAGGGAAGCCCCGCCTCCTGAGAGCTGTAAGGGTGAAGAGACGTGGATCATCCCAATCTCTGGACAACACATCACAAACATTTACATATAAGACCAAAACATCCTGAAACCAAATTGAAATAGTATTCTTATAAAAACATCAGCTAGATTAGAATTGTGTGTACCTGACAACTCCTGTGTCAACCAGTTTAATAATCTTTCTTTTGGAGACGACAGTGTAGGTGAGGTTGAGTCGGCCATATTCCCACTGCACAGGGCAGTACACATCCAGAGCATTACACAGCCAGAAATATGAGGAGCGTCTGACACACACACACACACACACACACACACACACACACACACACAATCAAAACAACTATCATTTAATTTTATTAAAAAGACTTGAAGGCCCACACTGCCACATGATGCACAGTAAAGATAGCCTAATAAAAAACTAATATTTCATTATTATTTTATTAACTATAATTTTTAGTATTACTTCAGTATTAATTACTTCATAATTCACATTTTATACTTCAAAAAGTAGATTAAGATCCTATCACAGAGTGAACCAAAACGAGATTAAGTGGTTTGGTTTAAGGCATAAAATTCTTTATTTAAGAATGTCTTGAATAAGCTATAAAAAGAATTAATAAGAACATTTCCACTTTAAAAACAGGTGACATCTAGAAATGAAATGCGTACCTGGACTGAAACTCTTTGGTGCAGAGAGAGTGTGTGATGTGTTCAATGGAGTCACACAGACAATGTGTGTAATCATATGTGGGGTAAATGCACCTGCACACACCATACAAGCTCAGAGTGCCATAACACACAACCACAACACTTGAAGAACAGAAAATCCAATGACTCACCATTCATCTCCTGTTCTGTGGTGTGGTGTGTATTTGATTCGGTATGCCACCGGGTCCATTTTTCCATCTTCCATGACCATTTTCATTCTCAGGGTGGCATCCCCCTCCGCAAACAAGCCCTTTCTCATCCTGTCGAACAGGACCAGAGACTCCTCCACTGGTCTATCTCTCCAGGGCGATGGAAGGACATTATGACCCTTCAATTCCTCTCCTCGCTGGTGGCACACATACGCGTGACCCCTGCCACACAAACAAACCAGGTTTAATCCTTAGCAACAGTGTCAGGAACACAGTATTTAACTTTAAATGTGTTTAGGTGTGCATAATCCCACCTGCGAATGAGTTCGACAGCAAGATCGTAGAGAAGTTGGAAGTGATCAGACGCATGTGTGACAGCGTATGGTTTGTACCCTTAGTGAGACAAACAGAAAGACACATGAATATATACTTCTGGAGACACAAATGAAAGACTATAAAGAACGCCATTCAATTACAAAGTTTCCACATTCAGAAATGAGGAAGTCTCTGGGAACCCAAGATGATTATAATCTTGGATTGTAAATTTAATTAAACCTTTTTGTTTTGAATTTCAAACTATTGTTTAGCTTAGGTATATTTTTGAGTTAATTTTAGTTTGTTTTAATTGTAGTCAATTTCAATGTTTTATTTCTATTTGTTAATACAGATGAGTGAATGACTTGGCTGCGGACAACTTTGTGTATAGTTTATGTAACCTTGTTAATAACCTGTTAATTTGAGATAAATACTTACATTTATGCATTTGGCAGATGCTTTTATCTAAAGCGACTTACAGTACATTCAAGTTATACATTTTATTTGTACGTGTGCTCCCCTGGGAATTGAACCCACAACCTGTGTGCTGCTAACGCTATGCTCTACCAACTAAGCTACAGGAACACAATTATTACACAAGTATTAAAAAACTGAAAATTATATGATTATTTGTATTTCATTTTAGTTTTGAAACATGGCAGTTTTAGTTGTTTATTATTTTGTAAATTTAGTTTTAGTATTAGGTTAAATCTGTGTATCTTCTGTTCATTCCATATTTGTTTTCATATAAAAAAAACATCAAATGAAAAACATTTTATTTTTCATTTCCCTAACAAAATTTAGAAGAAATTGTAACTTTGTCTATACTTTTTCCATATTTTGTTTCTCATTCTTCTATTTTCAACCAGGAGCTACGGTTTCTCGTCAAAGTTTACAAAGGTGACCAACAGGGGAGCGATGATGATGCAAAGCAACTATATTGATTCAGGTGAATTTAAACGGATTGTTAGAGCATTGTAAGCAGGACATGCAGACAGGATCATTAGGAATGGTTACATGCAAAAACTGATGCAGTGAAATATTTTACAAATCTAAACAGTCTGAAATACTACTCAGCAGGCCAATTTTAGGAATTGTAGGTCTTTTCCTTTTAAAACGTAGATCACTACAGGCTATTTTGCAGTAAATACAAAGAAAGTCACTTAAAAGGGTATGATCAATCCATGAAAGTTTCAACAAATGTAGTTTAGTCTGAAACTTAAGTTTGTACTCTTATATACCACAGGGCTGTTGAATGCTTGTGTACTTTGGCCACTCACAATAAGCAGCCCTGCTCTTCAAACAGCAGTCTGCCTTATATGCACAGCGTGCTGCGGCCGATCACTTAATTTTGCCAAAATAATAAACTACCATGGTGTAACATGGTGCTCATTATTTTTCTAACAATTTGACGGCGTGAGTGTCAAGGCTGTAACTATTGTTTTTTCCAGTAAGCTGTTGACTCAAGAACTCAACTGAGTCAACAAACTTCAAACAAACTGTGAAACAACTCACAAATCAGGGTAGCTCATCTGAGTGTTGCATGACCCACCCAGAGAGTCAGTTATAAGAATTGTGAGGCTTTATTTCCTATAAGGGATTATGACAAATTTGCAACGTGTTTCCAGTACGTGTAATACCAACCAAAGAGTTGTGAAAGAACATTTAAGCAAAAGCGTTTCATAAGTTTGACCTCCTAAGGGCTATTAAACATGAGAGTCTATTTGATTGTTTATTTATTAAGAAGCATATTGCTTTAATGGCATGGACCTGTATCCACTAACACCTGCATGTTATTACACAATTCCATGGGAAAACTGGTCAAGGTAATGATCGCTTTAGTCATTCAGTCACTGTTTCAGTTTTTTAATATATTAAAAATAATGTAAATAGATAGTTGCAATAATAGTCATAATAATGAAACCGGATCTCAGAAACAGCTTCACCTAAAAATTCACAAATCAAGACAAGCATGCAATCATGTTTACAGTAGAGCTTTGTGGATTTACAGCCAAATTAAGAATGTCTGAAGAATGTCAAAACGGAAAACTTTACACTCTTCAAACTTTAGCTCTAAAAGAGCTTTCATTATTTCCTTTTCACACTTTAGTTTATAAGTAAGGATGAGAAACAAAATACAGAAAAAGTAACAATTTCTTTAAATTTTGTTTACTTTTTTTCAATTTCCATTTTTTGATTTGAAAACAAATAAGGAATGAATGGAAGATACACAGATTAGTTTACTATAACGGCCTTGCTGGAGATGCGTCAGAGTATAAACGGCAACCTGTCTCAAACAAAAACAGCAACAGTTTTGGTTCATTTTAACTCTGATCTCTAAAGACTCACCCAGCCACTCTACCATGTCTTTGATGGCAGTGAAGTATTTCTCCTCCTCTTTCTCTGGGTTTGTGTCATCATACCGGAGGAAGCAGATGCCATTATTGGCCTTTAATGAGAAATATGAAGTCAAACCAATATTTCCTGTCATTCACCAGCTGTTCGTCTATGTTTGCATGCGTTAGGGTTAGCGCCGTACCTTGGCATAACCAAAGTTGAAGTTAATTGCTTTGGCGTGACCAATGTGCAGAATGCCATTGGGCTCTGGAGGGAAACGTGTGCGAACCTACAGTGACACAGAGAGCAAACGGGAATCTGATTATTAAAGGAAACATTAGTCTTACATATAAACATCATCTTACTGGTAAATACACACTATAATGTACCTGTCCACCAGTAATCTCCAAGTGCTGCTTCAGTAACTTCATGGTGTTAGGTGTCACTACATAGCCCTCAGTCTTGAAATTCTCCCCTACAGGAAAAAATGTAGAAAAACCAAGAAAAAAATCAAAATTGAAACCAATCAGTTCACTTAATGTCTTAAAGTTGTTTTAAAAAGCCAATTTTTGTTAAAACAAATTAACCATTTTGGACACTGAGACACTATTTTTTCAATTATGTTAAAGCCTCACCCGGCTTGTGGAACTTCAGAGCTTCTCCTCTTAGCTGCTCCATTAAAGAGTTATCTTCTGTGTTCTCTTTAACCACTAAGGCCAAATGGCAATAAATACAGTATAATGTCAGTTCACTTTTTTTGTTTCAAATTGTTATGGATGAGTTTTACAAAAATTGGTCAAGAACATATTCAGATCTTAAATATGCTATTAGTACCATTCAGATTTTTTGCATTCATGATTCTTTGCATTATTGTACCACAAATATAATGCATAATATAACATTATAGTAATATATAACTTTTACTACAACGTAAAAACAAATTGCGTAACAGAATTCAGAATTAATTTAACAACATTTAAACAAAACAGAACAAATATCAGTGGTCCTAAAGAAAAAAAAATCTTTCATTTTCTTTATGAAAAATTTACTTTCACATGAGATTGACTGTGAGCATCTGTACATGCTCAGGTAGGCTGCACTGATCTTTACACAGAATCTGAAGACAACTGAAAGCCGGATCAGAACAGCCTCTAAAGTTTCCTTTTTTCTGTGAACTTTCATTGTATCATTAATTTGTGCAGTATAAACCCAGCTAACTAACTGTGGTGGTCTCTTACCATGTGAAACCTGCTCAATTCTGATGTCTTTCTCAGACGTATTGGGTTTGGGTTTGGCTGCCTGTGAAAACAGAATAAGATTACACAATATAAAGATGCACAGTTGACAATCCAAGCACCGGGTGAAAATATACTGTGCCTTGGGCTTTTTCTCCAGGTCTCCCTCAGTTTTCGGACCCAAAAGATGCAACACCTGAGAAACCAGCACAAACTTTAAAATGAGCGAACAAACAGAAAGACATCATGATGATAAACTCTTTCACACACAGACATACACACACCTGCATGTCTACTTCATTCTTCACAATCTTCCCATCAGCCCATCTGAGAACAGCTCTGGCTTCTCCTGAGAAACACAAACATGTAGTGTTACTCACAAGCACATGTGACTGCATTCGTAAAACACACACAGCCCGTGACTGCATTCGTGAAACACACACAGCCCGTGACTGCATTCGTGAAACACACACAGCCCGTGACTGCATTCGTAAAACACACACAGCCCGTGACTGCATTCGTAAAACACACACTGCCCGTGACTGCACTCGTAACACACACACACAGCCCGTGACTGTACTCGTAACACACACACACAGCCCGTGACTGTACTCGTAACACACACACACACACAGCCCGTGACTGTACTCGTAACACACACACACACACACAGCCCGTGACT
>JAZGTI010015282.1:0-13520 GCA_036877585.1 Botia kubotai
GCGCAGAAGACTCTCACCTGCAGCAGGAAATAAGCGATGCTTTCGTTTCCACAGCTGGCGGCGAGCATCAGGGGCGTCAGGCCTCTGGACGTGGTGACGTTGACGCTGACTCCCTTCTCCAGCAGCAGGTTTACGATGTTATCATGACCAATATATGCAGCGTACATCAGAGGAGTCCAGCCGCCTATGTTCTTTCCATCTAAATCTATATCTTCCCTACAGCGACATAAGATTCCTTCATTAGTATGATGCCATTCCTGGTCAGTGTTTCACACTGTGTAGTGTAATGTGTGTATATATATATATTTGACCTGCACAATTATATATACAGAGGCACAAATCTCAAAAGCATTTTATTGCTTCAAGCGAACTTCATTAAAACGCATCAAAAACGTAAAGTAGGAGGCAGAGGTGTATTTAAGTTACTCCAGCTCACCTGCGGAGACATTCGGCCACCACATCGTACTGTCCTATGGAGCAGGCGGTGTGAAGATCCAGCGGCACGTTCAGTTCATCCGGGCCGATCAGAGCGTCTCCACCGTCCGCCAGCCACACAGACAGACTCGCTCCTGACTGATCGGACTCATTGCTGCCCTCGTCGCTCAGCTCAGACATCCTTTCTTTTTTAAAAAACAGGTTTGTGGTTCTCGATAATAATACTTAGAAAAACGTACGTAACATAGAGGTTTATATGGATGTCACTGAATTCTGAGTATCTTAACAATAAATACACGAAACACTTGCGATTATGTAGCATTAAGTCTTATTATTACAGTAAACGTCTATTCTCTCCCCAAATAATCTCCAGTTTATCTAAAAATGCATTCCGTTATCTGGCTCTAATTGATTATGTAAACAGCCCATGCGTTAGTTAAACTCTTTACATACACGTTATCAATAATGGCTATACTTCACGTTGTTAAGTTCATAACAATCATAATATTGAGACTGGTATGGGACAGTTATAACCGAACTGTAAAGAAATTCAAAACTTCAGGAACTTTTAACAACAGCAATAATTAAATAAACGCACAACTGCAAATAAATATGCTTGACAAATAAAAGCACACAAACCTTCCAATAAATCAAACCTTCTGAACTGGCTGTTCTATGTTTTGTTCAGAAACTGTATCGGCAGCTCAAAGGAAGTTTTGTGTTCCAGCCGGGGCGTGTTGTGCATGTGTTGCATGAAGGATTCTGGGAGTTGTATTCTTTTGTTTTTTCTCGTAGTATTGTTTAAAGGGCCAGCATTAAACAGAAAACTACATATCCCGTGGAGGTTCTGTTCTCGCGTATATTTTGCGTACCTGACGACATCAAACAATAACACGTTGTTGATAAACTGCGTAAGAATTTTACACACACTGGTACGAGAGTTATAACCTTGTGGAGTATTGACTTGAGGTGAGAAGTGCGTTTAAATGATTAATGATTAATTAAAGTTAATAAGCTGACATTCCTTTGGAGACGTTTCAGGACGTTGCCATAGCAACTCCTACAATACATGGTCAACGTGAAGTCAACGTTGGGTGTTTTTTGGAAAAAATATTTTATCGTGTTTTAGTACTATAGTAAATAATATATGTTTGTGTGAATTACTTCTTTAAAAAGTCTTTATTTGCTTTTTTAATTTTACGAAAACGTGTCCATGATTAGAATACACAGGATTTTTAATGTTTTTAAAACAATATAGTATGCTTCCTGAACAGAAATGCACAGAAAATTATGCATTACAAATTTATAACACTCTTCTAAAAGACACAGCTTCTATTGAAGGGTTTCACAGAGTCCAGTCACAAACTGAAGTTAAAGCAAAACTCCTCTTATGTTTTAGCAAAAACAAATGTTTTTTTCACTCCTTGGCTTTCTTCAACAATCCCTGTATGTTTATTTGTCTTGTGGGCCGTGTGTCTCTTGAGATTTGACAGTTTTGCTTGTTGATAGTGCGTTCCTCTCAGCTCACAGGTGGAGCACTGGTTTGCTCTCGGAGACAGTGTTGACCCTGGCAGAGGTCATTGCTATGGAAACAGAGACATGTATTTCTCATTAAGGGGGAGACCAAATGAACCTTAAGTGGAGCATTTACTGGTTGTCTTACCTGACTGTCTCCTGAGACTGTCTCATTACCTGCCTCCTCTTCACCAGGGGAGCTTTTGAGCTTCACAGTGTCTTCAAAGCATGATTTGCCTTCTCCCCTAACCACATGTGTAAAGGCAAAGGTAAAATATTAAATCCTTGATGTCATCTGTGTTTAAGTATAATTTGTACAGTAATTATATGAACTATATATACATATATGTCTGTATATTTGTAGTGTTGTACTCGCTGTGTTTGCTGGAAGTTTAAGTTCTAGCCTCAGCTGTTCTATGCATCAATCTCACACCAACTCTCGATTCAGCTGCTCACCAAGAGCCTATAACACGCATGTAACTATTTTATAAACATTTTTAAAATTAATCAGTGATTATAACAACGTGTGATTTAGTGGTATACTATCATCACTGCTTACTGGTTTAGTGCTCTCTTGTATGAAAGTTCCTTCAGTGTCGCTGTTTGTGTCTTTTTGTTTATTATCCCCCTTTCTTTGTCTTGGTTTTTAGTATTGGAGCCTCAGAACTTTGGGTTGCTGGACTGGGGTGCATTGTTCCAATCTCTGTCTCTCCACCCTGGATAACAATGTTTTTGCAGTATTTTATTTGTTCCTAGTAAGAGGTAAGACAGCAAGAGCTGTCTATATCTGATAACTTTTTTCTGTTCCCTTAAACTAGATCAAATTGGATGTTACCAGGCAATCTAGCAAAATCAAATAACCTCTCGGTGGACTGTGGTTAACAATATTCCATAGAAATTGTTAATATTGAACTTACATAAAACAACTATCCATGTAAAGAAACTGTGTGCATCTCTTAAAAGGTTCCGCAGCCGCTAAAAACAAACGCTGCCGTCTAAAGGTTCCGCATGCAGCAGAACATAATTTACGCTTTGCGCGCAATTCTGACACAGAACAAACGCTTTAAAAATAAACATCCATTCTCATTGTGTTAGTATTTACTTCATCGTTCCTATAACAACTGTTGTAAACCCATCGTTGACTTAAACACAAACAATACATTAGTAATAGTTAGTAAAAGGCTAGTAAATAAACGGTTGTTGTTACGTGGTTACGTAACAGACTGTTACAGCTAGAAGCTGAAGGCTTTTTGATGACGGATGATGTAATGTGTCTAAACACGTCGCATGGATGGATGTTAATTAAACATGCACGTAAAGCAGCGGTGATTGTAATGTCTCCTTTATTTGAACAAACAGAGAAATGCCTAAAAGTTTTCACATTTATATCAAAATCGCGCTAAAGCAATTATTAATTGTAAGCTTGGGTAAAAGCTGCCTTCGCTCCTTCCGCCAATGAGAGACAGGTGGGGCGTGGCGTTCCCCGCGCCCTGACGTCACGTAATATATAAAGCTAGGGCTGCCCATTTTGCGCGTGACCGACGTTCCTTGTTTTGGATTCGGCGAGTTAATCGAAACGAAAAACGTAAGTAACGTTAATGTTATTTATTACGCCAACAAAGACGTGCTGCTTCTTATATTTAGTATATATAACATTTTGACGGGTTCGAATAACGCGTGTCATTAGGTTTTTGTCCATTCTACGTCTCTGAACGAGAAAACGGCGATTTTGGGTCGGTTTTGTCGCGGTAGCTTCAAGCTAAGCTAACAAGCGCGAGCGAGACGTTTACGTCTGTTTTTATCTCAAACGCTGTTTCGTCGTGATGTAACGATGTGGTTACACGTTACAGACACGAACCAAATATGTCCGTCGTTATTCGCACAAACGTTATTCAGACCGAGTTATCGGATTGTCGGTGTAGACAAAGAACAGGCAGTAATTGGTTATCTCGGGCGCCATGTTACACATAAAGGCAGAAACGTGCCTGAGTCTCGTCGTGAGATGGAGGGCTTCGCTGTTTCGTCAGCCACGCCGCTTTAAAGTTGAATGTCGTTATCAGTTTATGTAGTCAAAGTGAAAAATGTACAGGTCGTATTTGTAGGATTATTAGCTGAATGGAAGTCACTATGATTGTAGAGTTTTGCCTTCAGGCGATGTGTGTGTGTGTTAATCTAAGCTTAGTGTGTGTGACCTAGTGTCCCACTGCGAGTTGTCGCTATGGTACAGCAGTACCCGGGACGCATGTTTTTACTACACTGGGTGTCGAGGTGTCGTAAACACCCACTTTAATATAATACGTTAAATGTTTTTTTATAATTGCTATTTGTTTTTTTTATTTTGATAACCCGTTTACATATCAGTGTGCCATTTTTCCTGAATGGCGCCCCCAAGTTGTTGTTGGGGTAGTCGTCATGGTGCCATTTTTCCAAAACGGTAAATTGTGAACGCATGACTGTTTCGGGTGGAGAGGGTGAGCTGAGGTTTTGTTTTGGATGACGTCACCGCACGCGGAATTTCCCCGTTGTATTGATTGATTGTCGTGTGTTTTCTTTCAGACCGCTTCATTGAGTTGCCATGGCACGTACAAAACAGACCGCCCGTAAGTCCACCGGAGGCAAAGCCCCCAGAAAGCAGCTGGCCACGAAGGCGGCCAGGAAGAGTGCGCCCTCCACAGGCGGAGTCAAGAAGCCCCACAGATACCGGTGAGAAACCATTTATTTGGTGGCTGAAGTTTTAATTTATTTGTGAAGTAAAAACATTGTCAACATTACATTAACCTACCATGGCGTTATCATTTTATGGTCATGGTACTTTGTTACAGTGAGTGTATCTTGTGTATTGTGACTTTGACCTGGTCCTGTACAACTGTCCTGGTACAACTTTCTCCAAGGGAATCTTCTAAACAAACTGTGTATTTTCCTACATTACAGCTTTGTTTAGTAATGCATATTTGTGTTCTCTAGACTAAAAACTATTTAGGGTATTACATAATCATCACCACTATACTGGTATTAAAAACACACAGTGCTTTGAAAAACGTAGACTTGCATTGTTGCTGTTAGTGGAAGTGACATTTTATATTTTGTGCAAACATTGTGCAGTAACGTTTCTGTTCCCCCCCCCAGTCCTGGTACTGTGGCTCTTCGTGAGATTCGTCGTTACCAGAAGTCCACAGAGTTGCTGATCCGCAAGCTTCCGTTCCAGCGTCTGGTACGTGAGATTGCTCAGGACTTCAAGACCGACCTGCGTTTCCAGAGCGCTGCCATTGGAGCTCTGCAGGTACGTTTCCTGGTTCCGTTATAGATAACAGTGATTTTATTGGCGATCAGCCTGTTATATAATAATCAGGAAACAACTTTGTTTTGCCACTGCTGATAACCTGTTTCTGTAAAATGCAGGAGGCAAGTGAAGCGTACCTGGTGGGTTTGTTTGAGGACACCAACCTGTGCGCCATCCACGCCAAACGCGTCACCATCATGCCCAAAGACATCCAGCTGGCCCGTCGAATCCGCGGAGAGCGCGCTTAAACTCTTTGCTATTTACTCGATATTTTTTGTGTGGAGGAATATATGGGGGAGGGGCTTGTGGCATGGGTGGGTTGGGGGGGGGAGGGGCATTAGGGATTCTTACACTCTTGACTATAAATGCCTGTGTAGTTTAAGTTTTTGTAATTATTTTTTTTGGTAGTTGCGGTAGGGGAGGGGTACTCTGTGGTTAAAGTTGACTAGTGAGTGGGGGGGCCATGTCAGAACATTCCGGGAGCTCCTCAGGGTTTTAAAGTTTGTATTTTAGACTTTCATATACCTCTGCCTAGTCTGCATGCTTCATGGATTAGAACATGTCCATTTTATTTCTATCAATATTGGGTTTCTCCTTCTATTGTGGCCATTTGGTTGTAAATAAACTTTCCACTACCTCATGTTTGTTTTGCTGCTTATTGTTCTTAATTCTGACCATTGCTATGCAGATATTTGTAATGGAATACAAGTTCAGTTAGCAAACAGAAGCATTTTTACTTGTGATGTTCATTATGAACCGTTGATTACACTTAACCCAATGAAATGATTTCTACAAATTAAGCACATTCTGTCTTTCGCATGTGTTCAGATTAAATTTACTAAAACAGGTGACCTAAACTTTAAATGAAATGGGTTTTTTTAATGCAAAACACAAACCTCAAAATCCATGGCTAAAATAAATTAATCAGATTTTGCTTTTTCAAGTAGATGCAGTTTAATTTACTTTGAAAGTTGCAGTTTATGGAGAACCGTTAACATTCATTCTGGAGGTGTCATTGAACAAAAATATTAGAAAATGGAAAATGTCCTTTTTGAGTCACTGTCATGGTTTATTTCCGACATCATCATCCTCTTCATCAGACACCAGTCCTTGTAAATGTTCATGCAATTGTTTCTCCAGAGACTCGTCAATATCTGTCTCTCTTCTGAAGACACACCAGAGAAGGAAACCCACCCCTATGATACTGATAGGTAGAACTTTCCACCATGGCCTCTGAAAACTGCTGCCCAGTGAGTGCTCCACATTCCATTTTTTGTGGCTGGCTTTGCTGGTGGAGAACTTAATTGGTTTTGATGTTTCCTCATCATCGGGAGGTTTTCTGGTCTTTGCATGAAGCTGTGATGTCATGGACAGCATCCTTGTGGCACATGGTCTACAAGAGTGACAGCAATAACTGTTACTAATTTATTACTTTTAAAAATAAGAGTATGCGTGTTAAAGTACGTCCCTTTCTTAGGTTCTCAACCTATTGATAAATGAACTTGCTGCTTGACTTAATATTTCCTAATTACACAACGGATTATAAACCTAGAAAGTCTCATGACAAGAAATAAAATGAATCTTTTAAAATACATATAGTGTTAAACATTTTAAAGCGCAAAATCATCTAAGAATTCCACTATTAACAAAGATCTAATCATAGGTGCTTAATAATAAAAAAATGACAATACAACACAGATTCCCCCAGCCAAGGTCAGTTGACAGTTTATAAGGCTAGAACATAAACAAAAATATTTTAAGATAAATTAAGTTATAAATCTATTGACGCAATGGAAATCAAACATTTATTTGAATCGGTATCACGAATACAAGTAATTTTCGCCAGTATACAGCTGTTTGACTAAAACCTCGCTTGAATGACTATTTTTTCATCTTTGCAAGGACAAAATATCCACTTGCCTTGAAGTCACCCGTCCTCTTCTAATAATAATAATATGATGATGATGATATAAATAAATTCGTGATAATTGAGAACAAACTCGTTCTACGGCTGACATCTCTTCCTCAGGTGCGAATCTCTCCGGTCATGTAACTTGTGCACCTGTGAAATCTGCCCGAAAACAACTTGGACTAGAAGCAATGTAGTTCCCCCTTTAAAACACTTTAGAGGAAGCAGTTTAAAGGACGTTTTCCATAATATAACATTATAATATTATAAACGAAAACAGTTTTAATTAACTAGTAATGTAGTTCTCGTTTATAGCGTTTTTCTAAGATTGAACGAAAGATGAAAAGAATCAACCAATCAGAGATCATAATGTTGCATTGATGTTGGGTTTGCTGTGCAGACACACGTCAGTATTTCTTGTCTGATAAATCTTTCTCGCTTTGTGACACTTTGGTCAGCTAGTTTAATTTAAATTTAAAATGTGGGTAGTCGAACCAGCTGATTAGTTTAAACATGACGTCTCCTGTATCGTTGCGTGACGTCCCCAAATCTTTATTCTACAAAATTTTTCGAAACAATTTTTCATTTTTAAGTGGTCACTTGCTGTTTAGTTTATTATAGTTTGAGACATCTGTCAACAACATCTTAGTATTTATTTGGTCTGGGTATTTAGATGACTTTGTGTCGTTTTCATAACGTTTTATGTTTTAAATGGCAAAACTACTAAAAAGAGAACTAATGATGAGGAAAATAAAAGACGTTATAATTAATGCACAGAGATAGATAGATAGATAGATAGATAGATGCACATATCAACCAACAAGTTAAATAATATTTAATTCTTCAAATCTGAACTACAGGCAAAGGCTGGAAAATAAATCATAGTGTTTTATTGATTTTTACTCGCAGAACTATGAGTATATATTTCGTATTTAAATTCTGTTTTGAATTTGAGTGTGAGGTGTTTGTTTCAGAAACTGACGTGCTGTCGTCACAGGAAGCCAAACACAAAACACACACGCAGCTGAAGAGAGCACAGAGAACTTAAAGGTGAGTAAAATTAATCAGCATCCCGTCTTCCTCACTTATTTTTACCATTACCTAGATATCAGGGAACATTTTGAAAACGTTGGCTAACATTCTCTAGAACCTAGAATGGTCTCAAGAACATTTTAGAACTTTTGAACATTTTACTGTATTTACATATAAATTAACATAGACAACAAAATTGTCAGGCGCACTCTATAAGTGTAATGATTTGGTTCAGGTTGTGACATCAACTAAATCCCATTGGCTGTTCCAAGAAAAAGGGACAAGACCTTGGTTAGGCCCCGCCCAAGTCCCGATGTTTAACCCACACTGTCACACACACAGTCTCGTCCCTCGGCCCCCTCCTCTCCACTCCTGAGGTCTTGCTCCTCCTCTGAGTCTTTATTCTCATGTGAACAAGAATGGTGCACGTTTGTGCATGTGACACACGGACAGGGAGGCGCCGTGTTTGCAGTCTGTATGCGCGTATGCAGGCAGCGGACGTGGTGCGCAACAAACACTTGCAGTTTACGTCTGAAGGTGTTTCCTAGCAGGCTGTAGACGAGGGGGTTCAGACAGCTGTTGGCGCAGGCTGCCAGGGTCACCACATGTCCGGTCAGGGGGTAACGCTGCCACAGCGTGTGGTTTCCACGTCGCCTGGAGGCATCTGTGTCGCCGCTCAGCAGATGCACACTGATAAAGACATTTTCTGGCAGCCAGCACACAAAGAATACAGTCACAGCTGCGATGATCATGCGCAGGGCTTTGGTTCGCTGTGGGCGTTCAGAGCGCAGAAGCACACGCGCGATTAGGGCGTAGCACACGCCCATCACGCAGAATGGAAGGGCAAAGCCCAGCGTCACCTCCAGCCATTGCACCTCAGCCACACCTGCAAAACAAAAGCCACGCCCCCAGCCATGATACACATGTGCTGTAGCAAATGGGATCAGGGTGCACAGGGTGGCCGCCGCCCAGATGGTCCCACAGGCCCTTTGGGCGACCCGTGAGCCGTGCATAACTGTAGCGTTTTCGGGTAGTGCTCGTGTGCTGAGACCCGTTAGTGTGAGGCAACGGTCCAAACTCATCCAGGTGAGCGAGAACACGCTGCTGTACATGTTCACCTGCAAGAACAGTGCCATGCAGGAGCACAGCACTGCGTCGTCATAGTAATGCTCACTCAGATTAAACACCTCAATCAGGGAGTCCAAAACCAGGACTAAGTCAGCCAGGGCTAAATTAGTGAAGTACAGGTCAGGTGTGCTCATCCGCTGACGAGGGTCAAAGTTCACCAGCAAGATCAGGATGTTACCCATAAGGCCGAGGGGGAAGAGAAAGATGGTGTAGATACAGGAAAGTACGAGACTAATGACATAGGTATCCTCATAGGTGGAGTTTGTTTTGTTGACATCAATAACGGACGGGTGCAGACTGGAATTATACGATTGGAAAACAGTGGGGTCAAAGGTCAAACAATTTTCCATCATGTTTCTCTCTCACACTTGCTTTGTTCCTTCTTCACATAGCGACAAAACATACAGGAGCTTTTTTTATTTTCCTTTTTCCATGCACTAAAACACACACACACAGACATAGACATAAGTGTACACTGAAATCTGACGGTTTGTAAAAAACGCTGATTGCATTAGAAAACATTTTGGTGGCGTTTCAAAGTCTAGTTTTGTTAGCTGTTGAAAATGTTACTCAGCTACTTTCAAAGTTTAGTAATAATCAGAAATGAAACATTGTCAGAAAGGCATTACCGTATATGATTTGTTATCCACTTTTATCCATATATAGCTTGTCCTCTTGCTTTGACCTCATATACGCATAAAACACCCTTTAAGGTCACAGGCGTTTGTTTTATTCATTTCTCTGTCCATTCCGTCTGTTCCTCTCCTCAGTTTAGAAATATCGAAGGAATAGAAATTTTATACTGCTGATGTTAGTGTCTCATGTACAAATACAGAAATACAGGACGACCAGGTTGTGCCAAACAGACACACACAATGGCCGCTTCTGTTTACCCCAAACAAAATGATGGATAAATGCTCCATTACCTCCCCTGCTGGCTGGAAAATTAGGAGATTGAAGATATAGAGTTGCAGAGTGAGGAGTGAGGAGGTTTCTTGAGGTATTGATACTCCAAACTAGAGAAAACTACTTTTTAAATCAATCCTAAATCTCACAGTTTCAGCTGCTCAGATAAATTTGTTCACATAACACTTGATATTTCACTACAGGTTTTATGCTTATTTAACAATGTGTGTGACAATGTGTGCGAAATCTTGAAACTCTTGATAAATTCTGTTCTTTCTTCTCAAATTATTGCAGACAAGATTAAAATCTTAGCTTTGACAAGATTAGTTTATGATCTACGATTACTACGCAGTGATTTTGTAAGGGATTTTAAAATGCTTGCTTAATGCAATTCATTAGGAAATAATTGTTTCCTAATGAAAACATTCCAAATGAATTCATGGTGAGACAGCAGATTTACAAACCCAGTGTAACAATGTTTGTTTATTTTTGGTGTGTACTGTACGTGTATACTTCTAGTTAGTGTAGTGAATGTGCAGACAGCCGGCTAAAGTCTGTGATCTTTCTAGTTTTCTGGAATTATTTCTGCGTGTACAAGATAAACACAAGTGCCCTGAGGCTGATCTTCTGTGTTTTATCTTTTATGACACTAGAATTCACCATAATTACAACTATTTTGTGATTATTACACACACTAACACACACATTAACTGTGATACAGTTTTGTGACTTCGAATCTGCATATGTACATGTATACAAGGTATGATGATGATTTATACAATAGACATCTTTGTAATACAAATATATCTACATTTCTCTGGAGAACAGCCCACTGACACGGAAACCGTGTGGCGTGGAGGATGAGGATGGATCAGATGGAGAGGAAGATGTCAGTCCAGAGGAAAGACTAATGCTGGAGAGGAAGGTGAAGAAGATCTGAAAAAGGAGGAAAAGAAAATGTTTTTATTACAAATTATATTACAGTCATAACAACTTGGAGAGGACAAGGAGAGGAAGAAGGTCCCGCAGATACTGAAAAGACTGTTTGCATGACAAGACCAAAATGAACTTCATACATGCATACATTTCTTTAATACCACGGTACATGAACATAGCAGTCCTTTTAGTACCATTCTTTCATCGTCTACCATGTATTATGATACCACTACAATATCTTTATGTAAGGATTAACTTTAAACACCATATTTGTTCTTAACTCCAAGTAGTAACATTGTAAACGGTGGTAATAACTTTATCAAAAACATCCGTTTGCTAGTGCCCTCCAACAAACTACATTTCCCACAATGCCTTAAGGGTCTGCGATTGTGTGACGTCACATGTATCCCGCAGGTACAGAAGTCCAGCGTGCAGAACTGTTCAACGTTTGCATAAACTGCTTGATTGTCGTGTGTAATCGGATTCAAATACAGGGTAAAGTAACATTAGCTCGTATTTAATGTTTTGCCGGAACGTTTTTACGGTGTAACGTACAAGTGAAGTAGCGGTTGTGAAATCACAATATCTTTAGACTTTCACGCAGTGTTGTCTTAAGAGGCCGTTGTGAAATGATCTGTGAGATTGAATGTGCCAGTTCTGTATATGCAAACGAGATTGTTATGTTGTTTTCACGCGGTTTTACAGTGGAGACATGGCAGAGAAACCTCAGCTGGTCAATAACTCACCCGAGGACGTTCAGACCGATGACTGCATGAGCACGTACACACACATCTACAGTCCGGATTTGCTCAGGTGAGGAGAACCAACATCTGTTTCGACCTTTGCTTTGACAGTTTCTTTGAAGAGCAAATGTCTGTTGGAAGTCTTTGAATGTAGACAACCATAACAATCAGATACATCATGCAATGCACAAATGTGTTTAGCTATACCGTGTGATTTTGCAGTGGTCAGGTGGCGTTTATAACTGGTGGTGGATCAGGTATTGGTTTTCGGATTGCAGAAGTTCTGATGAGGTCAGTGGTCACTGATTTTCCTCCCCAGTTTCTCACTGTTTATGGTGCTTGCAGCCATTTTGATCCAAGATTTAGCTCCGTTGTTTTCAGTCTCTGATCTTTGAACTTTTCTTAATACCTTTATGACCTTCTGGTCAGCTTTGATATCTTATCAAAGCTGCGCCTTCAGATTCACCTGAAGGGATTCTAATGTTCGTGTAGATTACAGTAGATTCGAGTGTAGATTAAAGCTTTTTTTTTACTTTCCTTGGGATTTTTCTGCCTATGGTATTCTGGTTGTCTCGGTTGAATCTTATTTCCTGGCTTTTGCAGACATGGCTGTGACACAGTCATTGCGAGCAGAAACCTGGAGAAACTCTCTGAGGTACCTTCTCAGAAACATCTAGGATAACTTTGATGTCATTGATGCATTTGCTTGGATAAAGAGTTGTTTACTGGTTTGTGTTTTAGGCAGCGAAGAAGTTATCCAGCGGCACAAACAGACGCTGTTTGCCTGTAGCAATGGATGTACGTCAGCCAGAGTCGATTTCTACCGCTGTGGAAGAAACCCTGAATCAGTTTGGACGCATTGACATACTTATCAACAGTACGGTTTATATTAGATGCTCTTTGCAGGGGTCACGATCAGCCAATATCAATCAAGACACAATTTTGTTCATTTTAAAGAACAATTTATAGCAATGCTATGCTAATTTATAGCAATGTATATCTTAACATCATCATTTCACCGTCATGGGTTATTTTTAAGTATTAATTAATATGAAGCTGTAATGTGTAATATTATATATTTTGTCTACATACAGATGCTGCAGGTAATTTCCTGTGCCCCGCCACATCGTTGTCATTTAACGCCTTCAAAACAGTCATGGAGATCGACACTATGGGAACTTTCAACACCAGTAAAGTGATATATGACAAATGGTTCAAGGTAAGGATGCAGATTTCACTGGCCTTCATCAGTCTTATGGATATGATTTGTTATAGCGAGTTGTCTGTATGTCTTGGACATTCATATGATATAGACCATTAATGGGTTAGTGGTTAATTTTGCTGGGTTTGTTGCTATTTGTCTTTAAGGATCATGGTGGCTCAATTGTAAACATTTCCGCCACACTGGGGTACAGAGGTCAGGCCCTCCAAGTGCATGCTGGGTCAGCAAAGGCAGCAAATGGTAAGTGTTCGCATCAGTTGATGTTTGGGCTTGTGTGTCTGTATGGCTGCTTTCCAAAGTCACGTGATTACAAGACTAAAGGTTTATGTAATGTTTATTAATGTTGCACTTAAACAATGACTGTCCAAAACCAAACAATGAGGACACACTGGGTCAAGAACTAAAACTAAAAAT
>JAZGTI010015283.1:0-13517 GCA_036877585.1 Botia kubotai
AAAAAACTCTGTGCCCGTGGAGATTAAACAGGAAGGATAAACAACCCCACCTCACCCCCTCTCAAACAGAAAGGAAGTGTAAACCAAACAGAGCTCAAAGACCAGCACCAAACACAAACACACAAAACTGTTTAGATTCAATGTCACGTGTTTACATTACTCAGACCAAGTGCGCGACTACAGCTAACGGTTCACCCTGTAACCATAAATTTTCACTCTAATACCAGTGCGAACCTTAATTTAACGTAACAAAATGAACCGCAAACTGAGGTCTACAGCCATGCGCCTACTTCATGGTTATGACAATCCAAACATAAATAAACAACTCCGCTAGCCTGTGATTACACAAAAACCAGCCAACTGCATCATCTTAAGCCTTAACAACCAAAAATAATAAACTGGAGACTATGCAACTATGCAACTTTTACGTCAAACTTCATGCACGAGTAGTAACCGTCTGTGTCATTGTGTGCATGCGCATGGGCGTATAAATGCATGGAGGTGCATGTCTGCATGTGTTAACAGAGACAGTACGAAGAAAAGACCACTTGTAGAAAATAAAACACGCTCAGTTTGAAATTGGATGCCGTCATACTACTCACACTTGGTACGTATTCTTTGCACATACACGCAAACGTACTTCTGCAAGTATGTTGTCTGTATACTGTTGCATGCATTGAATAACCAAATGACCCACTTTATCTGATTAGTGGATACTGTATCTCACAATGCCATGCACACGACGTGTTCTGTATAATTTCCAAAATAAGAAAACTGGATGCCAGTTTCTTAAACTGACATGTAACATAATCATGGGTCATGTGACAACAAAGTCTGAACTGTTTCATCATAACATATCACGTAGTATTTTGCATATTTTTTAAAGCTGCAACTTTTGCCTCTCTACCGCCATCTCTGTTTAAAACCTAAAATTGCACGTTGCTTGCGGAATTATTTTATTAATGTGGATGACAAGTTTAAATTCTAAACAACTGCTGTGAGAACAAGCTACAAACACTTCACAATTCCAGCACCCACACACGTGATTTGGTAGCAGGGTCCTTTTCTGTCTTCTTACAGACGTGACAAACACAGGTCAAACTGACATTATAAACTTACTGTTGCGAAACAGGGTAAGCGGACTGTTTTGATCTGTTATGTACTTGCTCATTAACTGGTTTTTGTTCATTTTTAACCCCAAAAGTTATGGATTTCAGCTTTATTAACATCAGGCAATGCACTACAATGACAGAAGCAGACTAGAAAATAGCTGCTCGTACTGCCTCGCTTCAAAAACACAAGCGGTTACTACCTAGTGCACTCCTGGAAGAGCTCTTTGCACGGACTCTGCTCCAGTTTCTGCCGGCATTCCCCGACCACATCCTGAGCGATTTCTGGTAGATGAGCTGCTGACTACATGGGGAAAAGTGTTTGAGAGAGAGGGAAAGAAAACAGGAAGAGGGGTTGATAGAAAACAGGGTGTTATTCTCCAAAAAAGACAGAAAAGACCAAAGTTCGAACATAAATTTGGTACGGAAATTCCTTGGAAGCACGTGAGAGTGTCAGAACAGGTGTGTGGGAAAATAAATGGTATAAATATTTACCCCGTTATTAAAATATGTGTCTAAAATATTTAAACCGACGTCTCTCCTCTTCTCGTCCGGGGCCACCTGATACATCGCCTAAACAAACACACACAAATAATCCAGAAATGAGGACTGTACACTGTAAATCTAAGTCGTTCACTACATGTGACAGTCAGTGAAGACATGGTAAACACATGTTCCTCTATACATGCAATGTGTCACTCATTCATTAGTGCATGAAATTCCAAAGGAAAAAAACGTTTCTTTTGTAACTTTTAACTAACTCTTGCCAACAGTGTTTTAGCAGTGGAATAGTGCTCTACCAACGAACTATTAATTATTAAAACAGTTTATTTAATCCATAAAACAGCTTACAAATGTCACTCTAGTCCATTATTTTTCCACAGAGCTTTAATTCAGTTATTTACTATCAATAAAAAGGAAAAATACAACTTTTTTTGCTGTCAGGACTGCAGAGTGCCGGTGTAGGTACAGAATCTCCCATGAGACGATGTTTGACTTTCTGTGTGTGTGTGCCAGGCGAAGTAGTTGTGGTTAAGAGTAAATGTCAGTGACTTCACACAGCCCAGCGTGTGTGTGTTTGTGCAGTGATTTTATACCACAGAATCCAGGAACTCGATGCATCGCCGCAACTTCGGCTGAGTGTCACAGAACTGACGAAACAACTGACGACCAATTGGCTGCTTTTCACAAAGACTCGTGTAATCTCTCTCTAAGAAAGATGGATAAGAGACAGAGAGAGAGAGAGAGAGAGAGAGAATCAAACTTGTGATTTTTAGTGCATTTTGTTTTATTTTTCACATAAAATACGGAATTTACAGTAAATACATAAAGCTCAATGTAGTTTAAAAACATACTATAACTTTCTTCTCATTAAAAAAAGGATATTTATTGAAACCAGGCTGCAATATGGTTCATTCTGTAATCTATTATTCTATTGCTATGATTATAAATTACTGTGGTTTTGTATAAATATTCATATGTGAACCGTTTATTTGTCTATCAAACAAACCTTTATAAAACAAGCCTTTAGCTTGTTCTTAGTCAAGAATGTAAGTGTAAAGCAACGCAACTCAAGTAAAATAATCTTAAAAGCACAGCAGCAAAGAAAAACAGTGTTTAATTCTAAAGGTCAGAGAGAGGGGTGGAAAACAGTCGTGTAAAACTAAACTATGAAAGCTGTTTTCGGTGCAAACATCCCTCATTAACATTCTAAGTGGACCACAGGGGAAAACGAAAATGCTAAAAATGCGTGACACGACCCATATCGAAATATTTCCTCTACACAGAGTGCAAAGCTGTGCACGAGGCTACTCAGCAGAAAAGGCGGGAATCATCCTTCAGTCAGCAGAACACAGCACATGCAGACGCATCTACAACACTGTGTAAATCACAGTGATGTTGAACAGAGAGCTTCAGATGAGCCCTTGTGGTGCGTTCTGGGCCAAGAGGAAACGGCCTCAACCGGGACTGCTTTACTGTGCCAAGATCTGCAGCTGTTTGACGCAAACGCACACCTGCCCACATACCAGCAGCAATGTTCAACTGAAAGCATCATTATAAGTGGTATAGAACTCTGCCTTTTAAATAAAGACTACACAATATTTATGGTTAGCCCGGTCTTGTCTTTATAGTTTGATAGCACGCAAACGTCTCGGAGATGTCTGTTAAAGAGCTTATCATCTGGAAAGCATCACATTCTAAATACTGTACACAAACATCTGAGATACATCTTACAAAGAGCAGATTTACATTTTAAATCATGAAATCCTGTGTGTGCATATATATAAATATATACAGTCGCATACACACACACACAAAAACACACACACACACACACGTCTGTCTTACCAATGGTGCGCCTCAGTTCCTCACACTGACTGACATGGGGGAGTTTCAGCATCTCCTTCCATTTCTTGCTCCGTCCGTTCCGTTTTCCACCTCCTCCTGTGAGAAAGTGAATGTTAATCCAGCACTGAACACAACAATGATCACAAAGTCACAAAACAGGCTTACAAAGCAAGACAGAATTCTCATCTCACAGATGAACGTTTCAGAGTGTTTGGATAGACAGTCGCTTAATCAAGTCCATCAGTTTTCCATTCAAAATAAGACACTTGAAAGTGTGGAGAATTAAGAACAGCTTACACACATTTTAAGCTTTAATGTCTCCACAAGTGAAACCGGTTTGATCACTCCATATAATGTAAGAGTTCTGCGTTTTATTATTGACCACCACTGAATTATTGGTTTCACTGATTCAAACAGCTTGACTCAATGCATTTTACCTTATTACATATCATTTTCTAATGTCATAACACATTTAACAACATGCAAATGAAAAACAAATTTTTTCACTATATTCTAGGCAAATTTAGTTTGGTTATATGCTATTCTATGGAAAAAGTAAATGTAACAGCATTTGCATTTTTGGAATTATCTTTCTGAAACGCTTAAGCAACGAACAAAAAATATAATTTAAATTGTATTGTAACCTGGAATTCAAAATAATATAGTTCTACCAGATCCCTGTTGTTTGCCAGCATTCATTAAGACATAATATGCTTTTATAGGAAAAGGTCATCTTTTATAAATCTATTATCTATTATTATGATCTATTATGAAGTATTTTTAATCCATTTTTGTCACACTTGACCACATTTTACACACTTGACCACAGTGTTGCGAAATCTGAACCACCAAACAGAAACTTCACTGATACAACACTCAGGTTAAGCTACTGTAAACATTTGATGTATTATAGTTCATATCTATAGTTAAAGTTATATGTTTGCGTTATAGGAACTTGCAGAACATTGACTTGCAATGATGGTAAAACAGCCTGTTGATGTAAAGGTCTGACCACAGCAGACAGAAAGACCTGAAACCCAAGAGTCAACGGCCCTGAGGCAAAATAAACATATGGAACACATACTGTAATGTTTTAATACACTACAGACAGTCACATAAATATGAGAACTGACATATTCCTGACATTCTTTCTGTCTCAGAGGTCGTTTTAATTTATTTTACTATACATCTGGTTGACACCTTTTCAGCGATCATAACAGCTGGCAACGCACACCTGTAAAATAACACAAAGTAGCTCAATGAGTGCAGTGCTAGCAACACTGATGTCACGGGTTCGTTTCTGATGAAATGTACAGTACAGCCTGAACGCTCTGCAAGTCGCTATGGATAAAAACTTCCACTGCACACACAAATGCAAATAATCAGACCTTGTTGACACATTGTTTAATGCAAACCACGAAACAAGCAAATGAGAGCACAATCAAGAGTTTGCGGTCATGAGGGCAAAATGTAGAACCAGCATCCCTGTACCCTTAAACAACACTTTACCCAAAACTGAGGAATTCGAAAAGTTGCTCTTGCAGGGTGTACTGTTATTGTAAAAAAAAAAATTCCAGTAATGGTGTCAAAACACTGGGTGATCAGCCTGGATCTTAATTTTAAAAAATTAAGAGGAATCCAAAAATTTTGCACTTGATATATATTGCCTTTCAAACAAAACTAGTCTCTGCATGACCATGGGCTTCCCAGTCTGATTGGCTGGATTTGGACAACCCCATCTGATTGGCTAGATTAAGACGACCCCAACTAATTGGTTCTCCTTTGGGCTTTAGTTCAATTTGTGTTTTACAAGGACATGTAATGAATACGTTTGAGACAACAGATAATATTACTGAGACTCTCATCATTAAATACGTTTTGGTTGACTGTTTATAACAGACTATGATTTTACGAATTAGCCGTACATGCTTTAAGTCAGTTCAGTGTGTAGCAGTAGATTTTTATCAATGCACTGCTCTTACACAACAGTACAGATATCTACATAAGCATGTTTTCCATATGTTGGACCTCTATGGGGACTGGTTCAACCCAAAACATTGCTAGATCATACACAGATCAATATCATAGATATAGAGGTCACCTCAGTTGTGTGTGTGTACACATTCATGCATGTATTTCAATGTTTTGGAATTATATTTGCATGTATTTCATTTAAATATATACAGGAAACTTCAGCTAAGTCTACAGCATTTCATTTACACAGTGCTTGCACATAGTACAACATGTTCATACTGGTCTCTCTTTATGCACAACATGTGCTCGCTACATATGTACATGCCACTGAGCTGTAGGACCGGTCAAACCATCATACATGAAAAACAACTCTACAATCTACTGTAAAAAAAAACTACAAGGTGACGAGAGAGAGAGAGAGAGATACTGGCTGTTAAAGAAACAGCATGGAATAGACTGAAACGTGGAATGTTTGGGTGAAAGACTAACTTATTATGTTTTGGATATCATAGTATCATATAGGTACAAGTACAGCATCAGATACAGTACCATGTTACTTGTACAGTGTAATTATCATATTCATGTACAGTAGCATGGAATATACATCAAGATACTTCACAGAAAACCATGGTATTACCAATATGCAATAAAACGTTGTTTTTTAATCAACACAAACATTTCTATGCATAATGTGAAATTAATGTTGAAATGTTTCTATGATCTAACATGAGCATAAAAAACATTCTTGCATAAAATAAGGGTTTACCTGTGGTTTGGTTAAACACATTTTGTCTTAGTAATGGATTAAGTCACTGTTGGTTCTATTGATTAGGTTATTAGATTTTTTTGGTGTAATTCGGTGTTTACTGGCCATAATATTGTAGTTTCTGGCTTATAAAATAGCTCTGGCAAGAATTACATAACAGGTTAATGATACAACAAAATGGCTTCCAACATAAACCAACAAAAACCTAAAGTTACTTTAATTGAAAAACATCCTAAGTGTTAATGATGAACTCAAAGCGGGTCATGGTGTTCTTTTTGTGGCTAAGATAACAAGAATGAACGTACTGTGTGCTGAATCTTAAGATCCAATATACACTGCATATAAATGCAACTAAAACAGAACAGAACGTAACTGAAAAAGCTTCACATATCTTCTAAGTCTTGGCGGTTAGCATAGGTTTTAAGTCTTAGCTCTTAGCATAGGTTTTATTTTAAAACGTTTAAATCTATCTGTCTTAAAGTGAACACGTTTGGGTTTTCCTTCGGTCCATTTTTACTGTTGCAAGACTCCAAACAGACACGGAGCGTAAATCTTGTGGGAATTTAGAAGAATGTGTCTGATCAACCAGACACGAGCCATTTCCAGCTAACAATTTTAGGTTGGAAGAATGTTTCCCTAATATTTCCGTTAAGTAATAAAAACGTTAAAAACGTTTTTTTCAAAGTCAAAGGAACATTTAAAACATCCACTTCTTTAGACGTTGTAATAACATTACTTTTCGCTTTTAAGAACGTTATTTAAACAAGAACATTTTTCATAACTTTGAAAGAACTTTTAGGAAAGAATAGCTAATGTTCTGAGAACGTTTCTGCTTAGCTGGGTTATTCCCTATCAGATGTTTCGCAGAAACATTCCAGCGTTTTTATCTCTGCAAACAACATAGTTCTGGCCCACAGACTGGGTCAAACTTTCTGTTATCATCAGGGCAGTAAAACTATCAGCTACTGTAAGAATTTCAACTAGATTATGCGTTTCATTCAGGTTCAAAACCACAACTGAAATTCAGTGTTTCACCTGATCTGTGTCACATCAGGTTCGTTACTGGCAAATGTAGGAATTTTTGTCATTTCTTCCCAGCTACCAATTTAAGGTTGTCAAAAACATGAAAAATATTGTTTTTATAAGGTGTCCAGTTTTTAGCATTAACATTATCCCCTGGTTTTATGAACATTATTCAAACAACTGCAATATTAAAACGGTCCACTAACAACTTAAAAAAAGCCTTTTTGACATATATATGTGAAATACATATATATATGTGAAATATATATGTGAAATATATATGTATATACTTCATTACTGTATTACTATATTACTGTAAGATTACTTTCAGAGAACATTAGCCAATGTTCTGGGAACGTTTTCTTTAGCTGGGTTGTGCTTGTATACTTATGGGCTTAGTTGTTTTGTTTTAATGCTGCAGGTAAATGGCAAAGTTTATTTAAATGTTTCAGAGGAATGGATGATTGACAGGTATGTGGGCGGTCCTTTGCTGTTGAGACATATTAGCATTTACGCTATTAATGTGAGGAAGCCACACGCATTCCTAGCTACCTCCAAATGTGGTTTCAGTAACGGGATCACAAAACATTTTGGACTCTGTCCAAAGAACAGCTGTAAATGTGGCCAAACATTCTCCAGTTGTTCAAACAATCTCAAACTCTATCGCTTCATACCTTTACCTAGCCCCTCACTGTGTCCATAATCACATACAATGACACTAAGTACTGAATAGATGAAGTACATACTTGTTAAATCTGATGTTCAGTATAGTAGGTGTGGGTGTAGTGTGCTTACGTTCCAGACATACTACATGTTGATATTGTCATGTGACCCATATGTTTTGTTCACACAACCACAAAAATGATTTACTCAGCTGAAATTACTTAAATTATACATTTACCCATTATTTACTTAAACCACAAGGAATACATTTGTTGTTGGTACCAATAATCACTTCAACTTGAAAAGAGTCGGTTTCCTGGTATTTTTAATGTATTACCTTGTTATTTAAATTTGGGGGCGCAGCTCCCCTGGTCTCTTGGGATAGAAAAGTGTCCATCCAACACATAATCAAAAAGTTCAGTGAAATCAACAGATCATCCTGGTTTTTCTTACATACCCTCTCAGTTTATATACTTCCCACTTTGCATATTGACTTTTGCATATTACACTGTATGGAAGTACACAGGGACTGACAACCAAGTTAACAATTGTAGGTTGTACGAATGTTTCCCTAATGTTGCCATTAAGTAACAAACATGTAAACAATTATATTCTGAAAGTTCAAGGAACTTCTCCTCAAAGGAATAGTTTACTCGAAAAATACAGTCATCATTTGCTCACCCTCTGGAGGTCTTTTGAAATCCATTTTCTGGTCCAGGGAAAAAGAATAAAGCAATACATGTCTGGGAAACCACGAAGGTGACTAATTGATGACAGAATTTGTATTTTCATGTGAACTTCCTCTTTAAGGCAGAAGCTTGAGAAAACTGTAATCAGCTGCCAAACTCATTCAACCCAAAGTATATTAAAATTTGCTGCTCGGCCAGCCATCCACACGCAGCTGCCTGCGAGTCTGCAGGCTCGTCATGGGGGAGAAACCAGATGTATGTGTTTATCACAGAATAGCCCAGGAAACAAGCACCTCTAGTTTGTAGCAGATGTCATCAGCAGCCAAAGCCTGCAAACACTGCCAACTAAACCAACAGTGGAGATCTCACAAATCAAGGTGGAAAAAAGGATCTTTATGTAATCCAACCGAACACATACAGTATTAAAAAACAGTTTGGATTGTTTGATCTAATTATTTATTCACAGTGTTGTTTGGTTACCCTGGTCACAGAACTCAGCGGGGTTAGTTCACACAAGATAACCTATTAACATCAACTGGACGTACGCATGTTCTTATACAGTCACTCTGGCTCTGTTAGCTTCACTGCAACTTTGAGACGTTAAACCTGCGTATCAGAGGAGAGATGCGACTCAGCGAGACTGCATTAGAGGTTTTAGACAGGGCAGGAGTTTTTGAATCCCTTAATCCTTTTTCAGATTCTACCTGGAATATTTTCCCAAAGAAAGCACTGAGGTAAACCTTAGACAGAGTTAACCATAAATGTTAAGTTTTAGAATTGACTATTATTAGATTGTATCACCAGCAGACCTGTCAGTGGGTTACAATCCAGCCTCGAAATGTTCAGCGTCATAAACATTCATTTAACAACTGGAACAAATGTTAAATACCAGCAATAGACCAAACAGTCAGTCGACATTCAGTATCAGCTGCTGGAAAACACATTGCTGCCAACCACCACCAATACCAATAAGTCAATTTACCCAACGTGTTAATTTTTTAAGTGTATGGTTTAAGGCTGCCCTTGAAAATGCTTTTACACGAAGAGCAACCCTTTCTTGACAAGAACCAAGATCCTCTCAAGGAAAACCAGCCAACCTGTTACTTCTTCGCCTAAACCAGATGGAAAGAAAACACAGTGTAATAGTCGTACCACAGTCTAACCATAAAGACAAGAGAATCACAGAACACAAAGATATAAGGCATCTTTAACCCATCATGTATCTAAGCATGTAATTGTTGTCACTTTTTATACTCACAATGAGGGTTTTGATGAAATGCAACAGACATTTGCGTGAATCCGTTGCGAAAGGAATCTCTCAGCTAAATGATACGCAGTAGCCAATTTATTATGGTCCAGTATGACGCTACCAATGGACGGCAACTGATTTCGCTCCCTATAAACCTTTGTGCTCAGATATAGAGGGGCAACCTTGCGGCCTACGACTGCAGTTCATCCTCTCTCTCAGGTAGAGAGACGGGGACGGGTGTACACTGCTGTCTCCCCGTTACGAAGCCGCAGAAAAATCCTATTAACCTCCATTAGAGGTGGGATACTACAGGCTGCGCGCAGTAAGTGCGTTATGGCGCTTCACTGGACACCCAAGTATGAGACGTTATTTAAGATGCACGTTAGAAATGGATGCTATACACTGTATACAGATGTGGCAAACACAGTCTGTAAACCCCCGCAGATCGCTTTCGCGCTTCCGCGGATCTTTAACATTGCGTCCGTAACGTGCATTGTGACGCGTCCTAACATTGCGGAATAAATAAGAAACAATCGCAAGGCCTGCGGTTTTACATACACCGCGATTCATTTCAGCGCCATTGTGCGTTACATTTAAGCAACGAACGACCAGAAGTCAAAGTTAATGCGAGATTTATTAAGACATGTCGCTCGCCAGCCAGATGCTGAGCGCGTTACCGATAATTCAATACGCGCTTTTCTCTCGGTGCTCTTACCTTCCCTCGCCTTGAGCAGCACGGTGTTGGCCACGATATTTTCAATCTCCATTGTCAGAAATTAGATCCCGTGCAGTCTCGATACATTTCACAGGAGAGAAGAAAAAGACGAGGACGGTCGCGCTGTTGGCGATGGTGATATCGGCGGCGTGGATGGTTATGATCGGCGTGGATTTGGCGTTGGCACATTGCAGGTTAATTGTATTTCTCCATATCTCGCGGTTGAACCCCCCACCTTTCCGCTCGCCGTGGACATGTACTCTCCCCCTTTTAGCATTCAGCGTTCAGCAGTCCTGAGTTCCTGTCTCGGGCACTCGCTTACACCGTCAGTTCTGGAGGAGGAGGGATCATCTTACAACCAGTATGTAACCCAACAGGCTCTCTCTCTCTCTCTCTCTCTCTCTTTCTATCTCTTTCTATCTCTCTCATACACACACTCACGTGCTCGCATCACTAAATTTTCACTCTCCTCTCCCAATAAAAAAAGCCCACATTTAAAAGGAAAATGGTTATTATGTGCGTAAGACCTGACTGTAAAGTGTTTCTACGATATACAGTTTGTGTTTAATTTTTCTCTAGAATAAGAACAACATTAATCAACATTAAACTATAATGATTATATGCAGATGTGGTAAAGATGCATTGACTGCCTGCAGTGTGTTATATGCAATAAATGAGATGTGTTTACTGTATAGTAACTGTAGGGAAATGAATGGGTCATATACGAGTTACGTACAGTACATTAACTGCCGTGATTTGCCGACTCATATTGTTGATGGCCTTAATGAAGAACAGTAAGGTGATCAGAGAGCCTTGAGTTTCCGGCGCCCTTGGGCTTATTACAGACTGCTTCACTGTTGCGAAGGACACACACACACACACAGATACAGCCTGTCTAGACCGCACACACTCAACCGTCTGATATTCCAATTAACTGGTTAAGACATTTAACTCGACTTAAGGTGTGAATTTACTGTAAAAACTCCGCCCACTCAGTCAATACGCAACACTCAGAAAAGCTTTTATCAAGAACGTTTCCCTAACGTTTTTCTAAAGTAACAAAAAGTTACTCCCTAACCCATTTAAGACATTCCACTAACAACTTAAGAATAACGTTTTTGATGTATATGATATGTAACATTAAAAAAGTTCACAGTTACTGAACTTTTAGAGAACATTAGCCGATGTTTTGAGAATGTTCCCTGTTAGCGGGGAAGACACCCAAACACTAATCTGGTACACTAAGTGTCTAGTAGGGTTAAAAAATTGTGACAGGCTTACTGAAGATTAAATTTCTCATGCCTAATAAGAAAAGAGGACCTTTGATCTATTTAAAAAATCAAAATGGTAGAAGGCAAAGCTCTTCAGCAGTTATATGTGCACGAGGTAACTCACCTCCTTAAATCAAAGTGATTCTGTAAGCCTATTATTCAACATTAATCCGACATCAACATCAAAGTACTGTTAGTTTAAAAGATTATTAAAGCACCACAAGGAAAGCATACAGTTGATCTATGCAGTCATCTTGCATCTCGATAAAAGATGATCTATGACAGACTGCTGCTCATAATTCAGATGCTTACGGTTTTCATGTGTATACTGCAGTTTAAAGTTCCAATCACATCTGGATACCGTTTAGTGTATTTTACTATTGGCTCGCAGGAGTTGAAAGGACTTTTATTTTGAAGTTCTTGATTATAAAGGCGTGGTTCTGAAAACGACACCGCCATACAGCTGCAGTGGCAGGTAAAATGTGCATAACTGAATTATTGGCACAAATACATTAGTATTGAGTACTGACATGTACGCACGTCTTAGTCACAAAACCATACGATTTTTGAATACATAAAAGACTACATAAAATGTATAAAAGACTACAGAATACGTAAAAGACTAATTGCATAAAAAAACATAAAAGCATTTTTAAATAACATAATTAAAAAGAGAAGTGTAAGGGAGAGCATTCAGAGTTAGTTATTAAATATAAATGCTGTATTATTTTGTCATATACAACCTACATATCATGTATGCCATTAGTATATTACATCATATGTACATCATTAGTATATTTTATTACACATCATCTTTACTTATATAATAATAGATACGAAGATATTATCAATATAAACCTTCGTGATTTAATAAACACAATATATCACATATACTGCTGATATTTGTTTTTAGTAGCAATTATTGAACCTGTATTTTGAAGTTTTGTGGGATGACATAATTCATTTAACCGGAAGTCTCTATTTGCTAAGGAGCAGCGTTCCGTTATTCGCTTTTATTATTAATAGCAAAATAATTTCGTTTAGTTGACGTGGAAAAATCGTGGTTTGGGACAAATAATGCCCGCGTGGCATTGCCTGTGAAATTACAGACATGACATAAACATATAAACGGAGATCAGAGGTATTAGTCGGGGGCGAAAATTTTTTCCATCATCCACAAGCATCGGGAAGGTTTATTCTGTGTTATCCATCGCAAGTATGTCAGGAAACCATTTCAGCGTCCACGAAGTGAGCTGTTGCATCAAATACTTCATATTTGGATTTAATATTATATTTTGGGTGAGTTATGCATTTCGGACATTGTTTTCGGCGTGAATAGATTACACTGATGATCCGTTGACTTCACACGGTTGCGGATGACCCATATTCTGTTCGTAATATCAGTCCTTTAAGCTTGTCTTATTTGCAGAAATGATTTTTCAAAATATCAAGAGGTTATCATCATTTTGTGTCATTGTCTCCTGAGGTTTGCATTAAAACCGGTCTAGTTGTCTGACACTGGCTCTGTCTTAAAATCTAGTGAGCGTCCTGTCTAGACAGCATTTTTGGGCATCGATATGTTTGAACGTTTAAACGCTCATATAATGGCCAAAATATGCTGATCGAACGCTTCAAACGCAATTTCCCGTGATATTTGCCCGTTATATATACGTTAAATGCACGTATGGTACCCAAAATACAGTCAGAGA
>JAZGTI010015284.1:0-13517 GCA_036877585.1 Botia kubotai
CATGAGTCAGGGTTGTTTTTGGCCTGTATGAATAGGATGATGTTGTAACTAGCACCATCTTGTCACCGCTGAGTGTTCATTACCCCCACACTGACGTCAAACCTCCATGATTAAGAACAGAAACCACCAGGTGTCATTTCCCCCCGACACCATTCACACGACACCATTCACACGACACTAACACCCTCTGACACGTCACATTACAGCATTAATGCATGAGATTATGTTCCTATTTTTTGTTACTCTTGAAGGCAGGGTTGGCAATTTTATCCAGAAACATTTTATGTTATGCTTTGCTATCTTCTGTGAAAGCGACAGGGCCATAAAATTGTTCATACGATTATTTCACTCGGTCCAAATGCGATGATAGAATGTCCTACTTGTCTGTCAAACTATGTATTTGCATATCTCCATGCACCCTGTTAGCGCCGACAATCTTTGAAACCACTATGTTTATGTGTTTTGGAGGAGGCATGGCTTTAGAAATCACTCTGAAGGGTGGGGGGAATCTTATGCTTTCAAAGCTTGTTTGCGAAGGTTAGCCTCTACAAAATTGCCTGCCCGAACTTAAAGCTTTGATTAAAAAACTGGAATTTGTGAGCATGAAAATAATCCCTGGTCAAACAAATTATGATTAACTATATTTATGTGCTGCTTTATTCATTCAGATTCATAGAGTACATTTTATAAACATTAAATATTACATTAGGGATGTCTGCAAAATTCACAATTATTAAGCAAAACAATCAATGCTTAAGCCAAATCAATGCATGACATGCATGAGTTTCAGAATTCTTTAAGTAACTCAAAGCAACTTAATACATACAGAAACCATCATATTAATATTGAAAGTTTGGTCACAGGTTTGTGTTTATTGACATTTTACAGTGGATTTAAATATGGTTCATCCAATCAGAACCTCAGAACTAGCTACTACTTTGTAATGACATTTTAAGACTATAAACTCAGATTATGATTTCTAAGCAGAGTTATTGGAAATGTGGGGTTTATTTTTTACAGCCTGTTCGAGCCACAGCTCCAGGCTAGGAGCCATTCGCTGCATGGATGGCAGTTACCAAACGCTCGCCTCCACTCTGGCCGTGGGCTCAGATCTAACAGCAGCTGGAACAAACACACTTTATCAAATAAACGTCAAAAATGTTTGCCGATCTACTGTGGTATTACACACAATATTTTTGCAACCACCGGCAACTAGAACAGCCGATAAATGGATGAAACAATGTCTCCGGTCTGACGACATCCTTCCCTTTCTCTCAGTTATTTGTTTTGTGGGCGTCCCTGCAAATTTAATGAAACGTAAGGCTGCAGAGCAATCTGCTAACCATCTGCAAAGAGGATCCCAGGGATCATGAAAGGGCTGGTGGGTGGAAAAGATCGAGATAAGGCAAACTGACTAGATGGCAGCTGAAGATGGTAGAAGAAAGGTGGTAACCTAACACCAAATGTAAAATAAGTAAAATAAATATGTAGAGCAGGGCAGGTCAAAAAGATTCCTGGAGGGCCAACATCCTGTAGAGTTTAGTTCAAACCCTCATCAAACACACAAATCAAGCAAATCAAAGTATTCAAAACTCAAAGTAAACTTGAACGTTATTGAGCCCTATATCAAAAGTATGATCCGTCAGAATATATTCCATTACTGATCGAAAGCAAAGACAGATCCCAAAAAGTCAGAGGCAGAAAAAGTCAGTCCCAAAAGGCAGACACAAAGAATCACGGCTTCCACATGAAGTTTGTAGTCATTGAGATTTTTATCTAAAATCTTTTTGAGAACCTTTAACATTAGAACGTTTTACCTTATAATAAAAACTGTTCAATTTTCTTGTCATAATTACCTTTTATTCTTTTATTTTTATTTTTCCTGCTTTTGTTGTGTACACTAATGCCTTGGCAAGATTGTATGTAAAACAATCATATAAAAATACTTGGAAATGTAAATTAAAATAATTGAAATACAGCATGAACTAAAGAGAAAGAATCTCTTGCTGCGAGTAATGCCAATTATGTGAAGACAGACCTACTAAAACCTGTGGGGGATTTACTGTCAACAATGCCTGGAGAATCTGTGTATATGAGTGTATGCGGAAGGCTGTACAGCACCTTCTGTTACAGCACCAGATTTAAGACAGTATTTGACTTCTCTGATACAGTAAGACATCAGAGCAGCTAAAGAACTGAGGCTATTGGCAGTCAGTGGCCAAAGTTAAAATCCGCTGTGCTATAGATCCAAAGTCAAAACAGAGGGCTGATGTCAGGAAAATCCTTTTTTAAACTGGGGATAGTGCAATATTGATCACAGTAGTCCAACTATTCACCATGATATATTGCATTTGAATCTTTAAATTATATATTTATGACCAAATACACTGCACACGTATACATTATAATTTTCCACAACTACTGGTTTTCCTCAGACAGATGCTGAATGCAGCATACACGCGGCGAGTCGCCTGACTGTCGGGTGACAACATGTGTGTCGTGAGAGATGAAATTCAGTTGTCAGGTAGGAGCAGTATCTAGTGGCAACAGTCCTTCACTGCAGTGTCCTGCCCACACAAAAATTTAAATGAGGCTATAATTTCTGAGACATAAGGCATGATCCTCGGATAGAAATATGATCTTTACTTATGTTCCTTACTTATGTAAACCATGTTGTGCATGCCGAAAATGTGTTGTTTATATTTACATTTACATTTAAATTACAGAACTATAAAATACGTTTATATTTCTGAACATCAAAATTTCTAACTATTTTGGAACTTCTGTCTCTATTGCTGATGATTTGTGGACAATATTGCAAATACACAAAGCAAGATATCAGCTTGGCTTTATAATGTTTACAAGGTGCATCAACCTGCCGAGCATGTGTGTGTACACAGTGGTAGGCAGGAGATGTGGAGTTATTGACTGAAGTGTCTAGTAATCTGTGAGTGGCCCCTGGGAGGACCTGGGACCCAGTGCACTATTGTGGGCCTGTCTTTGACATTGAAGCTGTCCTTGACAATGACATTAAATGAGAACGGATTGAAATTCTGATTCCACATAAGCGTCCCTTTAACATGGTGCTTATCGCTGATAAACCAAGGGACAGCATGTCCTGCCACTAATGTCTTGCCACACTTTATCATGAACCTCCGCAGCGGTCTGTAATCTCTATTCACATACACATTCTTATTATCTTTCCTTATTCTGATGATCAGTTCCCTTGGACAAAGAATTGGAGTTACTGATGTCCTTTAAACAAATAGAATATTGTATAATCATATCCGTACAATTGCAGATCTATCATCCTTTATGATGTAGAAAATCGATCATGGTCTCTTCTGTTTCTCAGAGGTTAATGGCCAAGGTAGATAAGCATTTGGCAAGAGCAGCCAGCACAAGACACAAATGAAAACTCCACAATTTGAAAATAAATGAACAAGCATTGGACAATGACAGATATTATTTCTCTTGAGCATCAGCTATCCTGACTGGCTTGATGAACACAAACCTTGTGTTAATGGAGTTCCTAAATGAAGTTCACGAGGAACATGCTGCTGTAAACTCATCAATTACAATATTAGGGTTATATAAACAGCCACTTACCCCATTATTTTGGACACATCTCCCACCATCCTTTTCATTTGTCTTTCAATTGTCAAGTCTGGTGCACAAACCTTCCATTACTGATGAAGACAAATCCATCTACGGGTTTCACCACCCCTCAGATGGATTACACGAAACATCTGTTCAATTGCTGTTTGTGATCACATCCAGTTGTAACTCTGGCTACAAGGCATGTATTCATTTGAATACATGATGAACATGATTGTCATAAATGATCACAGGTTTGAGATTCATGAACGTGTAATTAACATGTTTAAATGACTGCTTCTCCATTACGCTCAGTGCAACCATGACTCAGTTGGCAAGCACATGCCTGTCTAATCTGAAAAGTAATGAACGCTACCAGATTGAAATGTGATTGCTCTCATTGGAAGACATGGCACCACGGGCAATATAAACTTTGAAAGCAAAGTGTGAGAGGACAGTGTTGCATCTAACATGCTGACAAAGGGGAAAAGACTCTTTGTGTCTTTGTGCATACGTGTGACAGTATATACCCCTTGCTGGGACATGGAAGCATGAACAAGAAATCAGTCTGTCCTACTGAGATCACAGCCTGACCTCTCTCTCATGCTGTCTCTATCAGCCTTTCTTCCACTTGCATTTTTTTGCAATATGCTTCAGTAAACTTTGGTGAAGCAATCAAAATTGCAGGACCGTCTACTGTTATTATGGTTTGATGCTCTGGAAGGAATTTTATGATGCATCCATCCAGGAAGAACACCAAACACACAACTACTTCAGAACAAATCTATATCTACCTGTAAGAGGCTACTTTGGGATCCTCCAATTTCTGTCTTGTCAACGCAGAAGTGATTGACTCAAAACAGAATTTTGTTTTTGAGAGGAGTCTTGTTTGTCTTCCTCAAGGCTTATACTTTCAGATAAGTGGCCCTGAGTGGCCTAGTCTGTCTCCATTGCTGTTAAAGGTCACACAGTTGTTACTTCTCTCATACATAAGCCTGAGAGCTGTTTTGAGTAACCTACAAAGTTGATTATACTGTGGGAAATGCCTTATCCTGCTGTTTTTCATTCACCCACTCACTCCTCAATGGTCTACCTGTAACTGACCCCTGGATACATTCAGGGTGAACCTTAAAGCAGTGTCCTGGTTTAAATGCACTTTAAAGAATGTGAAATCAAAAGAAACATCTGAAACCACAGTGGATATATATCGAGTCCACACATTCAATCCCATAATACATGGGATTGCAGCACAATAACAAGTGTACAACCGATACACACTTAACGACTCACCATTAACATCAGTGTCCGAATTTACTCACTCGTTAAATTCTCTCGTTTAAATAGACTATGTTAGTGAAGAAATGTAGGAAATAATGAATAAGGGTACAGGGGGAGATTAAAATTACATTTAACCTAGAACACTCCTTTTAACTTCAGAACATGCTAGTTTGTGAGAGAATAAGACATCACCATCACAAAATAGCTTGTTTCACTGTCATGCAACAAGCTGTGCTTTCAACATCCAGACAGTTCATTTACAAAATTCTGCTTGTAGTACAGAAAACAGAGCAGATTTGTCTTAGATTGTACAATACGATCATTGAAGGGTAGCACAGAGTTCAACAGAGCATTAATCTCTTGCAGTGTTGTATTTTCTTCATTAGATAATCTTTGTGCCTGTCTCTCGTTTATAAATCATTACATTAGCCAATAATAGGACTGGCCTGGCTCCCTGCTGGAGAGAGCAGCCCGTTAGGCGAGTGGATAATGAGTGTTTTTACATAGGGCTGGGTGGACATGTTTTGGGGGAAGCCTCATTTTAGTCACGGCGTGTGCAGACAGTAGCGCGAGTGCTTCAATCGCCACATCCTTCAGGGGTTCCCGAAATTTGTCAGCCGCTTAAACAAGCAAGAGATAAACAAAGAGGGAGAGAGAGATGAAAAAGACAGAAGCAGAGCGTATGGCCAGTTAATGTGACATTTTTCACGGTGAGAGCTGTGCCATGGGCCTGTTGTGCAGCACAATTTTTCCAGCAATGGCACTGTGCTGTGCTCACAAACGATTGTGTTTACTGTCAAAAGAGCACTGACTTGACTAAACATCTCACCAGAGGAAGATAAAACAGGGAGTTGTCTGTTTAGATGGAAGATTCAAAGAAAAAGAAAAAGCAACCAGGCTTGCTGGCATGTCACATGTCACATGCCACTGAGTGAAGAATGTGTGCCCTTTTTAATATTTGTTGAAGTCCAAACTTCCATAGTCATTTGCAGTATTTAATGCCTGAATGAGGATGGAACGAAGGTGGTACATCTTAATGGGGACGAGCTATAGCGGGCAGGAGACTTGGTCGCCATAGCGACAGCAAGGATGTTTGCATGAGAGGAAGATCAGACCAGCATTTGAAAAGAGGTGGCCAGTGTGTGCACCTCAGACCAGTTATAATAAAGAGCTATTGAAGATCACACTACAAGACTGAAGAGGAAAGATAGATATCGGATTTATTTTTCCACTGGCAAGCGTTCCATTTCAGTTACTGGGTCCATATGGACTCAGAGGAGCCTGGTAGGGCGGAGTCACCACTCTAATATAAAACAGTTGGTCTTGCTCAATATAACAGCAAATGCAATAACTAGTCCACACTAGAGGGAAAAGGCACAACAGCTCCTTCAAATCACACACACCCACACTTTACTGTCTGACTCATTTTGTTGATGTGCAACTCTCTTTAAAGTAACAGCTCACTCATAAATGACAATTCTGTCATTATTTACTCATCCCCGTTCCCAATCTGGATGCCATCAGCTGAATATAAATGATATAATATGAAATATAATATGAAAAATCATTCATTATGCAGTCCTTGCCATACAACAAGCTCATAGGGACAAGTAGTTAATGCGACTCTAAAGCCATAAGCCATTGTTTGCTCTTACATTTTACAAACTTTTACTGTCTTACTAAAATAGAGGCAATTTTAAAGATGCAGCCTTTGAGAATGTGCTTTAAAGGAGAACAAATCATGCAATTTCACAGGGAATCACAAGACAATGCGAGTCATTTGTTTCATGCACTGCACTATAGTCAGAGGCTATAAACACTAGACCAACAAATGTACTCATAAAAATGTAATTACTGCTCCCCAAAAAGCATTAAATTAAAGAGACCTGAAATACCTCTTGATATCACAACATGCTCGATCATTTTTCTAATTCTATTTGTTTGATTTGCCATTTATTGCACAGACAACAGCTTTCCATTGCATCTTGGGATACTGTAGTTTCCCCCAATGGTGCATGAGCATTTTTTGAATGGGCAACAAACTGCAGCATGGTGACATTTCTTTGTCTTGCTTTCTTCTTTCCTCTGTTATTAGATTCATAAAACATTTAAAATGTCCTTCAGCCCACCTTTGTGATACAGTCTGCCCTTTAGTAATAATTAATCCCCCCTGACTCCACCACGCTCACCTTCAAGCAGTGGTGTGAGAGTTAGGGGGTGTCAGTAGGGTGCTGATGCGTACGGCTGGGGCATCTAAACAGTTGTGATTTATCTGTAATAACATTTGACATGTGTGACACACAGAGCACTAAATGCAGTTTCTGCTTGGGAAGACACCACCTTGGTGCTGGAATACCTGAATCTGAAATTGTTGTGAAGGAGGCAATTTTCTCAGAGAACTTTTCTCCCAGGGGAGAAAGAAAATGTTTCTCCTAGATCACAACCACACCTCGCAATCTTCCCACACACCTAACCACATAATATCTTCTGATGTCTTACGGCACTGGCAAAATATAGCATGCTGTTGGAATAAAGAGAGATTCAGATTTGATTTTCTGATTTGTGAATTGTGACACAGATTTGTGAATTGTGATTTGTGAAATTTTGACTTGTTTCTGGTAAGTGTGCTGGGGAATTTTCCTAATAAATGGAAGTTAACTCACAATACACATAAACTTTGTTTATTACTATCAGAAGGAGTTTATTCAGCTGCAGGGAAGAGTTCTTGCACACAAGCAAAGGTGACACTAAACAAATACCTGTTTTTTTATTATATTATGTTTGAATATTTATTATATTTAGATTATTACAATAACAAGGTCTCTTCACATACATTTGCCTCATGTGATTTAAAAAATTATAATTGTATTATTTGTAAATATATATGTTTTATATAAAAAATGACACTAAAAAAATCACTAGAAGGAAACTGACGTCTCATTGGCCTGGTTTCACTTGAATGAAATGCTTGTGCTTATTAGCTGTGACTCCTGAGAAAGCATTCAATTATTTCTAATTGTCGCTGGAGTGTATTTACGCTGTACTGTGGCAGCTAAAATTGAAGTCAGACATATTTTGTGGCTGTTTTGCTTCTTCTATCCAAAGCTTTTTACACCTTTTGGTTGTATTAAATGATGGAAAAAAAACCCTGCATATCAAGTTTTGCAGTTTATTATGCTGTAGTAAAATAATTTCTAAACAGACCATTTTGACCATGTACATACTTTAACCAAAAAAAAGGATTGCAGCTTTAATAATTGGGACGCATTATTTATTATCAATATTGTCCATATGTATATATATATATATATATGTATATTTTCCTTTTTTTCATTTTTTTACAGTGATTGACATGAATTTCTTTCATTAATAATATTAATGTGGTTTAATGTGGGCCAGTGGTTCCCAAACATTTGCTACCAGGCCCCCCTTTTGCATAATAAAAAAAATTCAAATTCACATCCCCCCAGTTTGGGAACCACTGGGTTAGGCTGATGAGCTGAAACGATAAAAGATAACTGAACATATTCTATTTTTACACAATCTTGTTTGTTGAAAAAAGTTGCTGGTGGAGTATTGTCCTACATCTGAGGCATTAAAGAGGATTTTTGCAAAGCCATAACACACTTTCTCCCTGTTTTGATCAAGTCTGTATTGATCATGTAATCCTAGTATTATCAGTGTAAGTCCACAGTGGTCAGGGTATCCATATCCCTATTTAACCAGATAAAAGCACAATCTCAGAAGGCCATCAGCATATGTATGTTTCCATATATATACATGTGTGTGTGTGTGTGTGTGTGTAAACATTAGGGCTATTCATTTATTACATTAATTTAATAACACCAGTAATAACTTAATGGTCAACATAACTCCCCACAACACCCAAGACCAGGCAGCCCTGAATAAGCAGCAGAAAACCGTTCACACATACAGTGTGTGTTTTTGTGTTAAAAAATCGATAGATAGAATGTGATTCAATGTAACAAAATTGCAGTCTCAAGATGCATTTTTACAAGGTAAACTGCAGTATGAGTGCACATACCATCAATTAAACAATACAGCAGATGCGACACAAGAATGTTTCCTGTGAGAACAGCCACCTCGGACAGATGGATTGCTGTGGACTCTTGGATAGGATTATGTTCAATTATACAAATATAGAACAAACAATATAGTGACATCGAAAGCTACTTTTGGTAACGTCTATTTAATATTACTCATTTACCAAATTAATGTATTTGTATCTCTATTTGGGTGCTGTTTTCTGCAAATATTGATATGTACAATAATTCTGATTAATTATGTAGCCTATCATATAATAATTAGATGAAATCATTGACTGGACGGACAGTCCTAATAAAAAAATATATAGCTGTACCGAACCACTAAGGCAGTTAAGTGTACCATGAATATATCCAACACAGAATCCAGTGATCTGTCTGCAAGTGAATGAAGCATCACCACTTGGTTGCACCCTAGTGCATAGATTGAAAAAGGGAAAAACATCACTTCCTTTTACTGTGCGCATATATATATATATATATATATATATATATATATATATATACTGCCATGGCAACACAGGCGTAGCAAAAGCTATCGGACGAGCTTTGCTCTCCGCCATCTGTGTATGTGCCAAGCCTGTGTTATGGAGTCAGAAGGCTGGCTACATTCTCCAAGGACCTTGCCGTTGCTTAGCAATATGTGGAACAGTTAGCAGCCCCAATACGGCAATTGCATCTACTGTATTTCTCTAACAGAAATATACACCAACAATAAATAGTTTTCTTTCCTGACATGTTTTGCTATATTTTGTAAAAATCACATTTCAGGCTGACGTTAGGAAAGGTCATTTATATCAGTGGTACATTATGGATGTCATATTTAACAATAAGAACTGCATTATTCTTATGCTGTTGTCTATTAATAGTACTATGCAGTCACGCAAAATCAGGTAATAATTTCAAATTAAAAGCAAAACCACAAGCTTGGAGTAATTTTACCACTTACACAAAGACATCTTATTTCAAATTCAGTTTATTTGCCTCAGTTTATTTAAACTATTTAAAACATACACTTGCATGTAGCAAAGTGTTCTGCAATCTGACTTTTATAATTTGTGTATATTGTTTCAGAGCACTTTCATCTTGTCCCTCTTCCACTGACCTTGAGAATGCTTCTGTGTTTTGAACATCAAACAATATTTATTCATCACCATTTCCCACGAGGCCTTGCTTCTTGTGATATGTATGACCCCTGCTGCTTGCCTGCACAAACATGGAGCTGTTTTTTGTTATCCATACTCATTGGGAGGAATTCCAGCCTTACTGTTGATGTGAAAAGCACTTCTAAGTTACAATGTCTGATACAGCTATTTTTTTTAATAGCTGACCTGTAGCTCAGTTGGTAGAGCATTGTGGGTTCAATACCCAGGGAGCACATGCACTGACAAAATGTATAACTTGAATGTACTGTAAATTGCTTTGGATAAAAGTGTCTGCCAAATGCATAAATGTAATAGACATATTCTAACAGATATGAATAACAACCCCTTATGGACTAAACTGTTTCATCTTGTCGCAAGTAGTTCCACTGCACCAAGACTAAAAAATATTTATTCAAAATATGCCTGTAAGAGTGATGCTATAGGTTTTAAATTTGTCCTACTTATTCAGATGTGGTCAGTATCATAGAGGTGGTGTTTCTGTGCTTGCTCTGGTGTGACATGACTAGAACATACATCTTTGATATTGCACACATTTATCATGTCTGCCCCACACTTTTCACAGAGCATGTCAGTGATCCGCGCACTTCCCTCATCCAGATATCTGCAGCCAAGCAGCCAGCTGTTCAAGGTCAAATCATAATAGAGATGCTATTTTTATCTTTGGGCTTCTATTACTTCTAACAAAGCTTTGGCTTCTGAGAACACACGCACGCACGCACACACACGCACACGCGCACGAGCACACACAAGCACACGCACACACAGTCGCATTCTTCTACCTCCAAATTTCGTCACGCAAGGAAAGGGTGTAGACAAATTTCCCAGATAAAAAATCATCCAGGTGGATGATTGTAATCTTAATCTTCAGAAGACACTTTCTTAACATAAATGACAACAGGAAGAATGACAACAGAAGTGTCCGTCTTCCAGTAATACCAGGCTTGTATCACCTCATTAATGGATTTTTAACAAGACTGATAATGCACGACGTTGCCCTTGGCAACTGCAGGGGGCGTGACATATTTGGGCCAACATCTGCCATCCCATATTGCCCCAAAAGGTACAACTCATGTGCTGTGCTTGCTGCGGTTGCTGAGAAATTTCTTGTGGGGAAACACCGTCATCCTCTGATAACAGGAACTACTCAGTCCAACAGCCCTCTCAGACAACAGAGTGATACTGTTATTGTCAATCTGCCAACAGTCCATACTTATATGACAAAACATTCCAGTGGAATTTTGTTTGTAGAACAATTCAAGTTTACAATTATGCTGCTGCCAATATGACTTACTATATTATTTATGATTAGGTAAATTTATTACCGTGATAGCAAGATTCTGAGGACCACAGCTGAAACAACAAACACATAGACAACTTCACAGACTATTTTAAGTTCACAATAACACTGCTGCCAAAATATCAGAATACATTTAATTAAATTTATTGGGGTGATGGTAAAATACTGAGAAAAGCAGCTGAGACTACAATTATCGCACCTGCAGACACTGCATCTTAATGCGATCTGCTGCTCTGTTTTGATGAGTTTTTAGAGCTATTTCTCTGGTATCACTTGGCAACTGTTTTACCACAGCTCCTTAGCCCTAATGTATTCCAGAGGAGGATCCGCACAGCTGAACTGGATAAGCCCATGGCTATAGCCGAGCAATCCCTGCTTCTCGCGTTCACTATGCGTGCATAGCAACCGCTGATCTGTCCAACAGAGATATGAGGTAATGACAGACGCAAGAACAGGCTGCAAGTGCGACCAGGCTTGGGCACATTTGTTAGTGTGGGCAGCAGCTAGCCCAAAGACTTGCGACACAATGGCCTGATTATTTCACAACAATAACTAAAGGAGATATCAGCATGCGTTGCATTTTTTGCAATAAATCCACAACTGAAGGATGCAATGCTTTTTTGATAACTGCTTCTAAAGGAAGCACATGAGTTGTGAAAGAAGCTCAAGTATAGTTTGATAAAGATCTTGTTAATGCTTGTATTGAGATACAACGTAAGTAAACTTACTTTCCTTTGTATCTAATTCTCTTCTGCTGCCACAATAAATTGGAGACAGTTTCTGCCCCTGAACAGGTTACTGTCATGATTCCCACGCATTCTCTAAGAGCAGAACAAATACAGGTTTCTATGGAAGCAAGAACCTCTTTTACAGCAAGAATTATCTTCCATTTTGGAACGTCCTCCACTATTCACCGATAAACCATTCACAAGTTAAAGGTAGAGTGAGAGAAAAGGTAGAGAGTGTTATAATCAGATACGAAGGACTACAACAGGATTAGTTTCCATGGGATGAATATAGCTCCTCAGCTTCCATCTCCCCTCCCTCCTCAACCATCCACGCGCACTCCCACACACAGACCTACACTTAAGAAAATCTTCCTTTTCTTAAGCATTTTCCTCTTTTTGAATGAGCACATCCCAGCTAAGCATGTCAGCAGATGGGTTTATCAAAGGAACTATTATAAGGAAACCACTATCTGTCCAAGCTGGCCAGACAGTCAAGAAATGGTGCCAAAATCAGTGCTGGTGTGAAAACAAATGCCACGCTGTAGGGGCGGGCATTTCTGACAGCACATTCTACTCTGACCCAGTATATAACCTGCATCCAATGCACAACAAACCAGCAACACCTGAACATCTCAATGCAACTTTAGCAGCACTTGAGAGAAAGAATACTAGTGCCTACCTGTATGTATTGTGCTGTTATCTCCTGCTTCAGCTGGAAGTGAAGAGTAGATCATATGCAAGAGAGAGGGAGTCAGAGAAATGGAGAGGAGGAGTCTTGTCTGGTAGAGGCTGTTGATATGGAGAGAGTCAGAGCATGAGAGAGAGAGAGGGAGGGAGAGAGAGAGCTGCTGTTGTCGCAATTATTTGATGAACCTGCAGGGAGTAGTGTGCGTGTAGTGTACAATGTGCTATCCCTGTTAAAAGCTAGTCTAAAATCTAGTACAGGATTAAATAGAGGGAGAGAAAGGGAGTCTTGCCTGTTTAACCATGGTTTGTCACGAGGCACTTCCTTCGGAATCCCTCCAGTGACAGTGGCACCGCATCATTGAGTCCTTGGCTGTGATTGGCTATCAAAACTGATGATGTCGTCAGCAGGGCAATGGTTCTGCTAGCAGTAATCTAAGATGACCCTCTCCGATAGAATTAACATTCATGCACATCCTAAGGCAAGGCAAGAACAATGAAGGACATCCACAAAACCCTCTCGAGAAAGTGTTTACACAAAAGATTTTTAATTGCTCAGAGGTTTTTCATAGTTTAAGAGTTTGAAAGTATCAACTTTCACTGAGATGTTTCCACTAAAACGCTATAGCAGGAAATAAATAGAAATCTGTTTAAACAATTGTCTAATTTGTGTCTAGTGTATACAGTGGCGCTACAAAATGAA